>LUCM01008055.1:282757-314165 GCA_008360955.1 Fasciolopsis buskii
CAGCGTATGAAACTTATAGACTACGCTGGTTGGGTCACGAGTTGCGTTTAGCGAACACTCGTCTACCATACCGTGCCCTATTTTGTGTTCCTCCTAAGTAATGGAAGAAGCCATGTGGAGGCCAACAGATGACATGGCAACGTGGGATGAGAAAATGTACAGCGAAGTCAGGTAAAGTAGGTGTCTCACGCCTTCGTGGTTGGGGTCCGAAAGACTTGTCGACTTGCTGGCTGGAGACACTGAAGGATATGGCAGGCAATCTTGAACTGTGGAGATCAAGTCGTCATTTTCTATCGAATCAGAATGATTGAAATAGTACGTTTGTAAAGTTAGACTGTGTTTCGTGTGTTGGGAACAGGAGCGTCTTATATTTTCCCACTTGTGTAGGTCCACTCCCTGTTCCCGTTGGACATTCACTCTTTTTATTATAAACGTGTAACTCTGCGGAAAGGCGGCGGTCAGTGAGGCTTGCCTCACTGTTCAACGATGAACGGTGATGATGACCAGTAAACGCGGTGAAGAGCACTGGACACACCTTCGTTCTATAAATTTTGCTACTGTTACCGTCACGAGAGGCGTCCGTGGCAAATAGCCGATTCGGAGCCTGGGACGCCACTGGTGACCATAGTAAGATGTTCAGAGGGACCTTTTAACGCTGTGCAATGACGAAGGTAACTGCTGGTTCGCATCGAATCTGCGTAGTCATCTCCGGTTCCATAGGGATCTGTTTCACTACTGGGCTGTCCGGTCCAGATCAGGCCGTAATGAAGGATGCACCTTTACTCGTTTTACAGTCACGTAATCGATATGACGGTAGTCTTGAATTCGATTATCACGCGGCCACTTGAGCAGTTCACTGCCCTCTTTTGATAGCTCGTGTTGGCCAGTGGAACAGGATAGGGAGTTGTGGCCTTATTTTGTTCTAAGACCGCACTTTGCGCGTGACAGTGCCACCAGTGTAGGTGTACGGTCCTAAGAAAAGCGGCTGTTCGTTACGCCCTCTTCATTATCGCGGCCGCTCATTCAGCGAGTATTTATATTACACATGAAATGCAACATTAGGGTAAGACTTTTGGTCAAAGGCAAACTGTAAGAAGGTAAAGTCAGGGGCACATTCCGGTTTGAAAACAAGGATGGTGCCAACGCAGCATGTAAGTGAAACTCCAGAAGTACAGACGAGAGGGAGAACAGTCCATAACAAATCAACTGTTTTTTTTGGTTTTCACTACGCATTTTGTGATTTTTTGGCTGTTTTCGGATTAAACTTAGGTGAGATGAGTTATACAAATAGGTTATCAACATTAGCACCGCTGATTTGGGTTCTCAGCAACGTTTTTCAGTGTCTCCAACCAAAAACCGTTCTCACTTATTGGGTCCAACGCAGGAAGGCGGGAAGGACTAACTGAGGCCGAAGCCCAAACTAAATTTATATCTCTACGTGAAACCATAGCCTGGTCTCCGCATCGGTTCTTCCAGCCTTGTTCGGCACATCCAAAAGGAGCACAAAAGGGTGGACCATGAGCAGTCATACGCAGTACGTGCCCATGCCACCGAAGAGCATGTCGGGCGATTACTTCAGTCAGAGGACGACTGCCTTTCAGCCAACATACGATGGCGCACTTTGTCATTGCTTACCCGGTATTGTTACCGCACATGAACAACGCTTCTTAGATATCGGTGGTTGAACAGAGAAAATCGCCCGGCATCCTCAACACGGTAGGTCATGCCTCCCAAACGTAACGAGGAACACCACGAACTGTGACATTATGCATTCTTCCCTTGAGGGAAGCTGTATATCATGGCGTTATCCCGTGTCGCAGGCTCGCGAAAGCTGCTCTGGCTTTCGCAACTCGTGATGAGACCTCCTTCCCAACACCGCCGGTTGTATCCAGGCTCCCGAGGTTCCTGAACCTTTTGACTATTACTAACCCATCACCACAAGGGGTAAGTGCGAACACAGGCTCCTTCTGGTTCTAATCAAGTACCTTACATTTTGAAGACAGACAACATACCTCAATCACCAAGCGGTCTAACGCGCATTGAATTGTGTGTGCATTATCACTCAGCAAGGCGTCGTCATCGGCATATTCTAAATCAACAACGTTTCCCTGAGAGAAGTCCAACTCCACCTTTTAAAAGACCAGATAATGCGTTCTGCATAAATCCTGTATGGCAAACTTGAAGATAAATGGGATAAAAGGCATCGCTGCCGTACTCAACTGGGGATGACGAAGGGTGGTGAAAGTTGTCCATAAGCCTAACCCGACCTGAGGTATGATGGTACAACTCCTTGAAGGTTGGCACATGCTTCTCAGATACTGCATTTCTCAACAACCAGTGCCATGGTGGTGACCTATCAATATAGTCGAAGGCTGTGTGGATATCCAGAGACACGACGATTGTTGGTCTTTGGAAAGTAGAACGGTGCTCTAACACCTGTGGGAGTAAAAGATTTGATACTAATCGCAATTCCATCGTACCGCGCAAAACGGTCGATTCATCGCGAGTTTTTGCTCTTTCATGTTGTGTGTCTGCAAAACCTGCGAAAAATGACGGATGGAAGCAGTTCGGGGGTTAGGCTAATACCTAATACCTAATACCTAATACAGTACGCAATCCCCTCACAAGTAGGAGACTTTCTCGGAGTACCGCATCTTTAAGAACAAAACTTTTGTTCTCTGACCATTTTTAACTATAGCTAGGGAAAGCAAATTGGATTCCGGCGTTCCTTGACTTCCTAAGGCTTGGATTTCCCTGAGGATCTGCACCTCTGTTTGTGGATTTGTTGTAACAGGTCACCGGACGCTTTGCGGACTAGCTGGGGGAAGGGCTGACGCTTACAGTTAGCTAAGTTGTGCTTGAAAGTGCTCCGTCCAGCGTACAAGATGTCGCTGTTGTTGAAGACAGGCGAACTGTCACCTTGACAGATCATTTTTGCTCAAGCCTAATACTTTCTATGGGTAGTTCGGATGAAGTGGAACAGCATGCGGGGTTTTCTCGTAGCGGCAGGACGTTCCATCTCCAGACCTCGCTGAGACCACCAGATCTCGCGATCCCTATACAGGCTTGGTTTGAGTTTACGTATCGTTGCGAGCCGTGTTCCATTATACCGGCTACCAACCGGAATGGACTGGCGTGCGCCAAGGACGCACAAACAGTATTGTCACAACGCGACTACTTAGACTACAACTATCTAGGCAGGAAGAATCCAAGGGATTCTGATTATTTCGAGGTACGAGCAGTCCTGGCTTTTTAGCCAGTGCTCCGAAAGCTTAACAAACGGGTCGGATCAGAGCTTGTCGTGATCTAACCGAAGCTTCACCATGCGTTTTGAGTAACCACCTAAGCACATGGACAGCTGCAAACTAACGCATGGTCGGAGACGAAGAGAGTGCTCCAGTACGACTGGCAGTCTTACAGACAGCCCCGCCCACTGTAGCTAATAGCGATGTTCAATTTGGGTCCACCACTGACCGAAACAGAACGGACGTCAGGCGGTGTACCAGTGATCGGAACGTCTGATGTTCGTATTTGCGAGTAAGAGTTGACGGATCAAAGGACGGATTTAGGGAAGACGAATAAGGAAAATGAAAGAATCTAAGTTTTAGAAGTATTTAATCTGACATGGTTGTGGCAATTATAGGTTGGAATGTGTTCAAGATTGGTGTTTAAGAGTACTCTAACGGTCACGATCGTTGCTGGTGTTAGCCTTGCTGTGGCTTCGGCAAAAGTGAGTTGAGTTGAAAGTTGTAGACAGATCATTCCTGAGTGAAAGAAGGGTAGATGAAAATACTGAACCTAGAGGGCGTCAGTATTTACAGCAAATAGCTTGTACAGAAACTCGTTAACTGTAACGGGGATGGTTCGCCCTCTGTAGGAACTGGATACCCACTATGCGAGAGCCGGGGAAATCCGAACATGAGCATTTTCACCAATAGAACTTCGTGTCAAACTCGGTCGAAAGCTTTCGAAATGTTGAGTGACACCAGATGTGTTTCCACATGGTTGTCGAGTGAAGCCGACCAGGAGTATGAGACGAGGGTCAGTAGATCACCATCTGAACGACGAGATCAAGATCCGTGTTGGCGGATTCTCCTGGGTCCTTCGCGTTCTAAAAACGAACTCTGTTGGTCGGGGATGACAGTTTCAAATATTTTCGAACTGGCAGGCGTTAGAAAAATCGGTTCAAGCGGGTCTTCGCATTTAGGAATAAGGTATGCTTCCAAGCAACCCGAAAGATAAAAGCTTTAGATAAAGACAAGGGGCGACGTAAATGGGAACTCATCACGGCACACTAAGGACGATGGATAAGGTGCCATCCGAACAGAGTGGTTTTGAAACGTTCAGGGAACACAATTACACGTCTACAAATAATTCCATACCGCATCGATCATCTCGCAGGATAATTAGGACCGCGCTGCCCATGCATCGAGTGGGGTGGGTAGCGACAAGTGTGATACTGTTCGGAGTTCCTTCTACTTTATTAATCAATCTCTCTTCTATCGAACCAAGTCTTTGCCGCCTTTGCCTACCCATAATGTCCGCGCTAATAGAACGCCGATACTCGCAACGGTTCACTGCCAAATAGTGTAGTAAGTGGTTTCCAATATGCTAGCTCACATTTTCTCAAGCCTCATCAGCCTCTGAATCTCGGTTCCTTCAATATGCGCACTTTAATGCAAGCTGGCCAACAGGCGTGTTTAGCTCTGATAGTGGATTCACTTTCGATTGATGTCTGCTGTGTGAATGAAACACGAATTCAGGATTCGAGTAGACTAATTCAACTAATTGCGCCTAATGTCTCGTCGAGATGTTCCCTGCACACTCAGAGACGAAGCAGCTGAAGCTGTGGGTCAACATGGTATAGAGATAGTTTTAATTGAGAAGGCCGAAGCAGCCTTTTTGGACTGGATCCCGTTTAACAGAAGCCTGTGCGCCGTGAGATCGCAAGGATCAGCCGGCAAGTGGTAGGATAGTAGTGTTAATCGAGTTTGATTTTGTTCATCTGGCGTGATACGCTCTTAAAGACAGCATGAATGACAAAAGACAAGTTTTATGACGAGCTCGTCAGTTGTTTTGGCTAGTAGCAAAGGGTCCTAACCTGTAGTGGTGGCAGGTGGATTTTAATGCGTCACGTTGGGAACTGAGTTGTATGAATGCTCGTTCTAAGGACGCGATGCGCTTGATGTTCATCCAGCAGATTAACGGGGAGATCTTTTTCAATTCTTTTCGAAATATTGTCTACATGACAAATATTTCCAGAATGGTTGCTTCGCATGTAGCATACGCCTGCTCAACAGTAGTCTCATTCAATTGACCATATGCCGAACCCGGTTGCGCGCTTCCTGAGAAAAACGAGATACCTTACGTTCCAATCACCTGCCTTGCGTTTAATGCGATTTTTGCTTCAGCTCAGCGGTCATCGACGGAGGCCACAAGCCCGATTGACCAGCGAACATTTGTCTGATTTGACACACGCAGTCACTGTAGCATCGTCTTGGATGTTATTCGTGATAGTTACTGAGGTCTTAGCTGTCAATATAGGCGCGTTTGACTACCAGGTCCGAGATAGTATCCGGGATATACAAGGTACGTGGATTTCGTCCAGTCGCCAGGTTTGCGCTCGACTCAGAATATGTACTCTTCGCGTTACTAAGACGATCACACACACCGCAATCCCTGATCCTAGTCTTTCTATGATTGAAATGGTTTCTATCGTCAGTGTATTTTGCGGACAGAGCTATCAAATGCCTAGCACCGGAGTGGATATGCCAGCGAAGTTTATGAACCCTGATTGCGGGCATTGTTATTTGACATACCTGTGGGTCACGCAGGAGTCTATACGGTACGCCTAACAGGTTTCATTCGAATACGAGGGGTGTATTTTGATAAGGGGTGCCATCTCCCATATCGTTCAATTGTATATGGGAGTTAATGGGGGCGGCTTTAGGTCTTCAGAATGTAGCGATACAACTGGAAATGTAGAGACCTGTGTGACCCAGATGACGCATGTACATTGATGTCACTGTCGAATCGAACGGATATGCACAACGCGCACGAGATTGACTGTCGAGGTCTGTAGCTCGGTTTAAGCTGTGCTTTGCACCTTCGAAGTTCAAGGACAGTACGGACTGAAGACCGTAGTGCCGGATTTGAACTAGTGGTGGAGGGGAGCTAACGATGTGGACGTTCGGCTTCACGTTGTAGTTGCCTACCAGATGGTGGTGAGCTCGAGCAGGTCATAGCGGAAGCACGCGATATACCAGGCTTCAAGCAGCTTACCTTGGACTAGACACTTGTGGCGTCGCCTGTTATTTCATCTGAAGTGAAAGGCGTAGGGCCATTGCTGGCAGTGCGTTGTCAGTTTCTGTGTCTAGGTTGCGAAGACGTGGTTATGCGTTCGGAGTGTTCGTCGATTGGTTCTTCGACACGAGTGCTACGACGTATCAGTTTGCTTGGATGGGGTGACCAGATGAGTACCGAAGAGCTGAGGAATCCAATACTAGATGTTAACTCTGCGAGGCTTATCGCAATAAAACTTAGAAGACCACGCTGTTGTCACTTTGCGTACGTTCCGAACGCTCGTCTACCATACCGTGCCCTGTTTTGTGTTCGTCCCATGGAATGGAAGGAACCACCTGGAGGTCAATAGATGACGTGGCAACGCGGAATAAGAAAATGCACAATGAACTTGGGTAAAGTAGGTGTCTCATGTCTTCGTGGTTTGAGTTTGAAAGATCCGTGAACTAGCTGACTGAGGCAGAATGAAAGGAATATGGCAGTAGAACTAGCCATACTGTGGCATCGTGTTAGTGACCTGTGAATTCGAATGATTGAAAAGAGTGGTTGTAACAGTTAACGTGTTTCTCCGCGTGATTTGGCTTGCACAGCAATTGTCTATCTTCCCTGCGCTGGTTCACCCTATTCCCCTTTGATACTCCACGTTTTCATAGAAGCATTATTAATTTGGGAAAGGACGGCGTCTATTGAAGCTTGCATTGCTGTTTAAAACGCTCGATCGATGTGAGTCAGATTCGATGATGATGATAATGATGAATAATGATGCTGATGATGAGATGATAATAAGATGATGATGATGAACTGTTCTGCTAGTTGTTTGACAATGGACTTTATGAGTTCAGGAACTATAGGTTGCCTTGTGAGAGTTGGGAGTCCGTTCAGCGTTTGGAAAATACAGAGAATCAGTGAGTTCTTCTCGTGGATTTTTTTGGAAGTACTCATCGAATCATGTGGGGAACAGCGATGTTGCTGATATTTGGTCGATGCAACTCGACCTGCCGAAAATCCGGATGTTGTGTTCGCGGATATTACTTGCTCTGCGTAATTCGGTGTCAAACGGCGCAGCATTATCTGAGCTAACATCTTTAGATCTATCGGAATTAAACTAATGCCCACGAGATTGCTGCAGTCACCTCCGGTACACCCTTCTTGAAGATGGCGTATCATTATCGATATTACCACAGCCAAGATAGTGGATAACGCTCCTCGTTCAAACATCAGAAGCAAGAGGTTAAGTGATTTCATCAGTACTTCTCGACCAATTTGAAAGAATGTGGAGGTCGTATCAGGACGGAGCTTTCCCTCTTCAGAAGGAATATTAGTACTCCACTTCACTTCCGTCGGGAATTAGTGAACCTGTCCAAGGATTCACAGCTCCAGAGTCGACTAGAGGTAGATAGCGTATGCAGTAACGATCCTGTGAAAGTTCTGCCAACGCGTCAGTCTTCCTGATCTACATGGGTGACCTCCGTCCATCTGCAACACGATTCTAACCGAGTTGCACCGGCCTCTACTCGTGTCGGCATCAAGCTTAAACAGTCTTTGATGTAATGAAGCGAGACGCACTCCATCTTTCGGCCTACCTTAACGCAACAGCTTTCGTGGTCATTCCTGAAGGCTTATGGTTACACTGACGCTGCAACTGCCGAGCATCTATTCATTTCCTTGCAGTTAGGCAGCTCGCGTTTTCGCTCCATTAGAATGTAGCTGACGCTTGAAGAGATTCGTGTTTTTTGATGAACCTAGATCTGACCAGCAGGCGAAATTCGATGCTAACAGCATCGCCTGCTTAACTTTGATTCCACTGATGCTTCTACAATGGCTACTGTCGTAGTCTTAGTTTCTCGACAGTTTCTGTTTGTAGGCTGTTTGCGAACAGCGAATCAACAAACTGTTCGACCAGCCATCGCATTTGTGGCCTGCTCGATGGCATTCAGCTTTGCCAGAGAAAACCGATTAAAACTAAACGCATGGTCCGATTCGACGTAACGTCGGTCAAGTAAGATCTACAGTTGCTGGACATGACTGCGCCACGGTAGCTAAACTGCGATATGGCAATTCTGACTCAGTGAACCTGTCGATTATGAACCCATGTCGCATGTGCGACGCGAACTGTGTCGGAAATTCGCTCTAAGATAGAATAAATAATTGTTGCCAGCAGAATTTGGTAGAAGTCTTCTCCGTGCCTTTCGCTGTGCAGGCAAGGCGTCCTCGCCCTAACAACGGACTCCGGATGCAATAGTTTGCCAATTTTGCAGTTAAAGTCACATGCTACCACATAATGCAGAGCGTTCTTGCATCATTCCAAACAGAGTGACGAGGTTATCGTAAAACTCTGTCTTTTCCATATCAGCTCGGCGGCAGCTGTTGGAGATAATCCGAGAAACAATAAACTAGCGCTAACCTACTACCCTTTGGACGCCCGATGAATCCTCTGCAGTCTCATGCACATAGCGACTGTTGAATGGACTACAATCTAAAATGGCTGCTTCAGCTCTCACTCACACTATTCCTACAACAATGACCACACCGCTTGAGCTGCTTCGCTCCTGATAGGCGAAAGAAAATATTGGACGAGACGTCTTGGCGCAGTTAGGAATACTCTACTCGAATTCTAATTCGTGTTTCCACGGAGCATGCAGACATCAAATCGAAAAGCTGAAGTCTAACGCTTCAGGAGCCAAACACGCCCGTTGGCCGCCTGTGAATAAAAGTGTCCGCACATTGAATCGAAACCGAGATTCAGAGAGGCTGACGAGTCTTTGAGAAAATTGACTACAGATTGGAAACCACATACAACACTACTTGACAACAGACCGTTGCGAGTACAGGGCGTGTTTATCAAGTGGAGATACTAATGGTAGGCATGAAGGGACAAACAATTGGGTAGGAGCAGAAGAGAGAGGTTGAACAGAAGAGAAGGTAACTCTGAGCAGATAGATACTATAGCACACTACCCGCCCGCTCGATGAATGGTCTAGCGCGGTCTGATTATACTCGACCATCATCTGAAATTATCGGGCGAATGAGTAGTGGATTTATTACGCTGTTAACATCATGGGATTGAATGGACGGTTATGCTAGTAGTCAAGCCGCTTAAGCAGAAGAAACGATAGGCTCGTTCTCAAACTCAAAGCCTTGTTCTGACAAGAACTGAACTGCAGGGCAGCAGGGCAACGGCTGAATGGAACCATTATATGGATAATTAGTCTTCCAAACTCGTCTTTTTCCGACTGAGGCTAACAAATCAACCCCAACTTGAGGACAGGAGATACTTCGTCAGACCTTCACACATTGACATAGACCAAGCATGATTGGATCTTCGGCTTGAGATAAGCCATCCTGTATAGCTCGTTGGATCATGGAGGCACGCAAGCCGTCACACCACGTCAAGGTTTAGTCTCGTTGTGACAGGTATTCATACTAGCTGCAATATGGTAATCCACTGACTAACCCTAAATCATATCCCCCCCATTATCCACCCCAGTTTAATAGAGCCTTGAGTTCATGAGTTTCACTGATCAGGAACGGAACACCGTTACTCGGCAATGATACTCCGTGCGAAAAGATGACATTTTCAGTGCTATTTTCCGTCAGAATAACAGTTTTAATGACTGACTTGTGGTCGAGTTGCTCCAGTTTGCTGTATAGTTGTGATCGCTGACATTGAGCTTACCACGAGTTCGCTAGGAAGACAATCGGTGCACGCAATAACGAGGACGTTGCTGCCGTTCAGTAACCATCGGTTTAAAGGGTAAAACCTCTGGCACGCTGGTGAAATCCGCAAAGTGAGATTATCCTTGAGCTTCATGGTCCAAGTAACAAAAAACGTTCGAAGTTTGAAGTGATAGGTGCGATCGCAACGGACACAGTTTTCTCGTCCGCGAAGTGACTGACAAATAGAAATCACTAGGAAGAAAATAGGTTACTTATGATGTTCATCAAGTCAATTTGTTAATTCCCTAGGTTATCATTGTCCTCACCCTGTTAGAATAATTACAAGGATGTTCTTGGAATAATCGTTCTTCTGTGATTCTCTAGGTTACCGAGTTTGAAGCCAACTGAAACTGTGACCACTTAAAATGGGTATTATGCCAATGTGGAAGTTTTCAAATCAGACTTTGTAAAACTTGCCGATTAGTGCTCAGGAGGAAGTTGCGGTAAAAGTTCCCGTCATACTGGTTGACAGCGTGTTGTCGGCAGTAGGGATTGCTATTGGTGCCAGCGAAGGAGGTACAAGGTTTTGGTTCGTATACTATGCGGTTTTATATTATTATTACTATTGCTATTCGGTTTTTCTTGCTACGGTTCTCTGATCTTCAAGCGGATAGTTTACTTCTCAGTGGACGCAGGAATCAATCATTTTTCGGTCCCGTCCGTTCATATTTGACAGATTATGTTGATAAAAATTGTCATTTATTCTCAAAGGATGCTCACAAAGTTCATGAAGTAGTCTTCATTTAATGGAGGCAATTGTAGTGAGATTGCCTTCGATATTCACTGGCCTTCTGAGCGACATCATTCAACGATTTCTCCAGGCCTTTATCGACTTGAGTAAGCAGCTATAGCGCCAATCACTCCCGTAACATATTATCCGCCATAGATAAAAGAAAGTATACTTTCTAAATTCAATTTGCCGGATTTGAAAAATGCGGAATTGATCCAGATGTGAAAAGTCTTCGACCTCGACAGTATTCGAGGCCACGATTAGACACAGCGGACGCGTTTATACCGCGTGTACTCCACCATCTGAGCCACGAAGCCATACTGAAGGGTGTTCGGATATTTCGCCCAAGGATCAATGGCTACTCGCCTAAGTTACATAGACACGGATTTCATCACAATTTGACTGCCAAATCAGGAGTTTCATTTTTGTGCGCGTATTCTTGCTGTTAGATGCCGGTTGATTCATAGGGAGGTCAGAAATTTTTCATTTTTGGATCAGTTCGGTATGAATTGCAATTTCAAGCGAATCTTTGAGGTTGGAGTTGTCAACGTCGTTTGTTTCTTTCAGTATTTGACAACAGGCTTTCTTTCAGCACCGTCACTTTTACACGAGCTGTCGCTGTCATATTTGGTTTTTGCCTCAGCACTTTATTAGGCTTCTGATCAAAGCACGGAGAGTTGCGCTATTGGAAATTTACAATTCATTTCACTACTGTCCATCCGGGTAATCGAACTCAAACATAAATCCGCCTCCGTACTCAGAGCTGATTAAATAGGCTAAGGTGTGAATAATCTGATTAGTCCAATGCAGGTCCATTTGATCCTACTGACAAAATTTAAATGGTCAAGCAAAATAAACTGATCTGAATGATGCTTTCGCCGTTGCGTCCACGGAAGTGTTTAAGCTGTCCATACGATTGTAACACGAACCCGATGGGGATTGGATTTGAGCGACCTTTCCACTAGCGTAATTGCTGAGTTTCAAGTAGGTTGTATTGATTAATAAGAAGCTGCGGGATTTTGAGATAGAAAGTGACTAATTCGCTGCTCACCAGGCCTATGTTCGTTTGATCGCACAACCACATTTCATTCCATCTCTAATATACTGACAAATTCTCACCGGCGTTTCCCCATGGGCTTTTCTTGAGTTGCTCACGTGGATAACAATTGTTTCCTTTAATGGTCTGGAGTGTGGCAGTGAGTGGACAAAGGTGGAACCAGCGTTCACATTTTGACATCAGGATAATGAGTCGTGATTGATTTCACTAGCGTAGTCATGAGAGCAAGTGATCTGCCATCTAATCGACAATACAATTTCAGTGGAATGGCAGGACTTTTAGTCACTAGCCTACTGAAGAACAGTTTACCCAACGTCAGCATAGTCGAAATAAGTCGGCGAATCTCACCACCAATGTATCAAAGTTCATATACTTAAAAAACTTCACAGCTGTGGCAAATGCCGACATGATAGGGTAGACATGCGCAGGAAACGCGATCACCGATGCGTCTGGGATGTTGGTCGGTAGTGGTCTAGGAGTACTTGTTTCGTGGTCTGAGTCGCAACCGGGACTCAGGACAGAGCTGTATGCCATCGGAAGCGTCCCTGGGTTACGGATAAGGGGACGGCTACCATTTCGGCAGTTAGTTGTAAATAACACGGAGTTAGGTTCACTGAGTAAACGGTGGAGAACAAGCAACGACAGTGTCGTAAGCGTGGCGGGTTTTTGCTTGGCAATTGTCCTTCCTTAAAAGTATCACAACAGTCGGCTGGTGGGACTGTGACAGCGAGATCATTGCCCCTCGCAGTGTTCCACTGATCTGCCAGAAAAGCTGCATATACCCGGCCAGGTGCTGGTCTGGAATGACTGCTGTCTTGAAGGTCGTACTTTGGTGTGCAAAGACCAGCGATGCATCCTCGAATGAAAAGACCTACTCTGAACCGGGCGATCGAATATTGCAGTAGCCCTCAACTCAAACAATCATGCGCGTCTTATTTTACAAGGAGCGTTGCGTGTTCTTCACTCATTCAAAAGCGATCTCCCATCATGCTGTTTGTTCCGCTGATCCTCCGCAATGCTCCCTTTCCCACCCAGTATTTTTGCACTCATGGGGAACTGCAGTTTGCCCTACTGGTGGTAGTGTTACTGGCGGAATTTTTGTCCTTTTTCGAAGTTTTGTGGTCGCTTAGATCATCAGTGCATAGTCTGGTGATGAAACGTCTGCGATCTAAACGCCAAGCTCAAAGCTCACAAAACTTTGAGAACTCCCGACCTGAGCCACACCGATATTCAAAATTGCAAAAAGTTCTGCCACATCCTTTCGCTATCATCCGAATACGCTTTTGTCACCAGCTGCTTTTCTTCGTTCTTAATGCCAAATCGAACTAGCCACAGCCAGTGTACGGACAATGATTGATGCGGCGCAGCACTCCTGTTTAGGTCGTACATTGATGGCCTTAGCCATTGATGCGACTCGCATTCAAAATTCCAACTTCAATTCGACTGACATCCCCATCAAATCCTTTCGTGAGGTTTCACCTGCACATTTTTAGGAACCCTGAGGCTTCGGCTTCGGTGTTACTGGCGTACGTGTGGCGCTCAGTTAGAGGGCTTAGGTTCCACTTCTTGATTGGATCCCAATCGACAGCTGTCTGTGTGCAGTGAGACTTAGTGGTTCATCCAGAGCAAATAACCATCGCTCTGATAAACACAACTTATTTATAGTCTCACCGTACACACCAGCAGATTGCAGCCCAGCAAAGTGAAGGACACTATCAAAAGCTGCATTATCTCTTGCGTACAGCGAAGTGGGGTGATGTGGTGACTTTGTCAGGGGACCTGAACGCTAGAGTAGTTCGGCTGTTCTCGAACGAGGTGCATCTGGCAGGCCGTTTTGGTCTCGATTCCTGTCGCTCGGAGAACCGGATACAGTTATTGGTTGTGCTCCTCTCAAGTACAGGCTTCAGACTTTCCAATTGCCGCTAGACCACCCGTCATCCGTCCTCTTCGGGTCAGCGGTGGACCCAAATCGACCACATCGGCGTTAGCTACAGGTGGCTGGACTGTCTGCATGACTGCCGGTTAGACTGGAGCACTCTCTCAGACTCCGACCAAGCGTTAGTATGCACTAAGCTATCCATGTACTTTGATGAGCGACCAAAAAGAACGTTGCAACATGGGTTAGATCGCGATAAACTGTCTGACCCGACTAGCTTACCACTTTGTCGAAGCGCACACGCTGAAATGCTAGAATTACTCCCAGCTAACAACATCAATGAATACTGGTTGCTTATTATGAATTCCTTGCATGTTGCCGGCTTGGTAAGTTGTGACTTGACCGTTTGCACCGTGTTTTTTGATCCCCGTATCACTGTCGCTAACTCTGGCATCTTCAGTCGGTCGACCATAGTTTAATCCCACCTCGTTTAAGCAAGCGAGACCGATCAAATGGCCTATGGACGATTAGCACGACATTTTAATGGTCATTATTATAATCGTAGAGTTCATCAGCCTATTGCCCTTGACTAACGGACTCATCATTCATTATTTGGTCTTCATAGCGAATACCGCTCCCCTACGAGCTTGTCACGAAATCAGACCACTTTCAATCAATCTGCAGACTAGGGCACCTTGCTGACTCTGTAATTGTCCTCGGGGTTTGCGGTTTGCTCAATTCTAGGTCTATGTTGTTCATCCGACATCAGAGGGGTTCGGCGACCAGTCTTGTTCTTCTGGGCATAATTGTGCATAGCTTTTTTATGACCCATTGAACCGAAGCAAACTAATCTTGCATTTTTGGCATCCGCACATAGCCACCCGTACGCTGTGTCACTATGGATTTCTGCTGAATCTGTGCCTTCTTGGCACAGGTCAGGCCATCGCGGCTGGTTGCGCGCATAGTGAATTACGGCTTTTAAGGAGATGCGCAGTCAATCCAAACTTACGTAGGGATCACGAGGTCCGGTGGTCCCATTGTGCATTGTATATGGAACACGCTGACGCCGTGGGAAATGCGCCCGAGCTTTTTCATTTCATCTGAGCTACCGGTAGGTCAGCATCGAGTATGAATGAAACTTTGTAAAGCTAACGGTTAGGCTATCCACAATCGGCAGCGACATCTTTTACTCTGAGCGGGGCAATATGAAGCTCAGTTTAGATGGCCTCAAACGTCATCCTCTTTCACAGCCAATTCGACACACGTCCCTTGGTCAGTTTTGACAGATCCACCTTTTAAAGCGTTCTGCACGGAAATTCAAACCTGAAGATGCCACACAACGTCAGGTTGCAATGTTCTTTCTTCATATTTCTTCACAAGTGGAAGAATGGAACTAGTCATAGAACTTTAAGTTTTGTTCCCGAGAGTTTTGTATTCCGAGAATGTTCCACTTCGTTGATGGGAATCGATTGTAACTCCCGTTTTTAAGAAGGGATGATGCAGTAAGTGTAGTAACCGTATTGAATAATAGTCTAATTTTGATAGTCTCAATGTTGTCGTCGTTTATCGTTCTTCGCAATTTGTACAAAAGGCGTGAAGAGCAAACTTGACAAAAGCAGCCGGGATTTCGTGACATTCGCGGATACATCGACCAAATCTTCACTCTCCGATAGCTTTTAGAAAATGGTTTGCTTTTTACAGATCGACGATTATTGCGTTCTCACACATTCACTCAGCCGTAGACTTCTGTGGTAGGTCTGTACTTTGGTACAGTGTGTTGATGAATGGAGTACCTGAGAACTATATTTTAGTCCTGCAGAGAAGTTATCTATCAGCAGAAGTCGATCGCTTGAGCTAGCGGACCGTGGCCGTGCAAATCACTGTCGGATAGGTGCAACATCATGTGGTGAAGTTGAACAAACCATTCAAAGCCTACCCGGTAGCGTAATGACTAAGGCATTCGACTCAGAATCGTCCGTCCCGGGTTCGCGTCCCAGTTGGAGCGCAGTGGATACGCACTGTTGATGATTCCCAACAAGGACTAAACAGCTGTACACCGCTTCCATGCTTTCCTAATGATCAGTTGAGCGATCATATCACCTGGTGAATTATTTCATGAGTCCCCATAGAGTGGTACCGTCATACATGGCCTATGGGCAGCTTTTTGCTGCTCTTCGTAATCTCCAGTTGGATACGATAGGGTTCCCGATTACCTCATGATGGATGTTCTGCAGAACGCAAATAGTGGCACTAATCTTCTCCGAAAGAACAAAGTTTTCCACTTGGATTTTACTGATGATATTTATGGGCTGAGCGACAGTGCACAAACAATTCAAGGTGCATTGTACCGTTTTGTGTTTGAGTAACGCAAAGATGGTATTTGCCTTGAAACTTTAAACTGCAAAGTTGCGAAACCTGGGCTTTCCGCTTTGAGGATGTCCGACGAAACAGCTCGAGTTTGATGGGAACATTGTGTGAATAATAATGAGATGCTTCGTAGTATATCGGGGGATGCAGTTGTTTCCTGACTGAGATAATCGCTCTTCGCCATTCCTGGCGTCTTCGACACGTTTTACACATGCTTGTTAATCATTTATCTCTTCATGCTCTTTTTGCACGTGCAAGACATGGTTGAAAGAAGAAGCGGCGCAGTGAATAGGATATGACTTGGTTTCGGAGGTATGTACAAGTTAGTTTCCATTTTGGCTTCGATTGGTGGTTTCCTCCTTCCTGATTGGAGCCCAAGAGATGATGATTATCTTAGGTTGATTACCCTAGGTAACAGCTCAAAATCGAAGTCAGTGGTGCGAATGCTGTACGGTCTGTTTGTAGAGCTCGTACCCTATGCAAATCACAAGATGTGTATGAAGACAAAAAAAACTGACTTTCTTGCCGTTTGTTATTTTCTCCCCTTCTCATCGGTTCTCGGCATAATTTCATTTGAATTTTGTTGCTTCGGTAACATATATCTGTACAACATGTAAATTAAATGCAAATCGTGTCTGGACGAGTTAACACAATTTCTCCGAAAGCGCATGGTTCTTCCCGCTCTTCAGGTGTGCGTAACCGGTTTTCTCATGTTCAAACATCTTCATACTTGTGCATTCTGAATTGGTCGGTCGCCGGAATCTATTTGTGTCGCCAGGAGTGTGCATGAGAGCTTCTTGTTGATGCGTCCACAGGAGAACAATAACTATGATTCATTGATAATTCTTTGGCAGGTGAGATAGAACAACTTTAGAATCATGGTCAGAATGCCGCTGGAATAGATATTAAGGGTAAATAGTACCTGGGTGAGTAGAGTTTCCCGATTTTGCGGTTATTGTCTGTCGCTAGGTTTTCCTTTCCTAATTATATATATATATATATATATATATATATATATATATATATATATATATATATATATATATATATATATATATATATATACGGAATCCTCATTCTGGCCCAAGCAATTGCATGTGGTAGAAGAGAATGACAAATGCTTCCCGTGCATCGGTGCTCTGCCTGTATCATCAGAACGACCCGTCCATCTTGTCGGAATGTGCGTCTTATTTAACGAGAAGGTATAATTTTAAAAAAATCGGTGCATTCACGTACAATAGTTTGTAAACTGCATTTCAACGTTATCAACGTTACTGTTTACGATAATTCGGTTCCTGCACTTTACCTGTTGAAATTAGTTTTGGCTGAGCAAAACATGCAAATAATCGGTGCAGTGTGGATCTGCAGTTGATGATCAGATTTTACGGGGAAACGATGACACAGAGGTGAATTAAAATTTTTTTTAACTTTCGACGACCAAGCGTTTATTGTCTTGTGGCTAGCTGCTACATATACGAAGAGCTCTTCAAAACAGGCGCTTTATTAGTGCAGTAGATGTATTGCTTATTGCTGATGGTTCTTGTAGGTCCGTAGACAGTTGTATACAATTGATTTGACGAACCGAAATGATGCTAGCGGTAGAAGAGCTAAGAGAACAGTGACCCATAGAGTGGTGAGTCCAATTCCAGACTAAATTGTGAATTTCATTTACACCGATTTGTACGCAACTTTGTGACGCGACAATTTTATCAACAACTTCCAACTTTTATAACAGGGCATCGTTGTTTCTTTTAATAATACGAACGGTTGACTTGTAACATTTGTAAAATGTTCAATGAAATTTTCGTCCAAGCACACAATTTTAGCTGATTTTGGAAAATTGGCCAATCGCGTTTAACTAGTAGTCTTCCTCACAATGATTCTTCCGTGAACCGAGAATGGATAATCTAGATTTCAGATTGACTGTCTACGGAGCTGCGCCAAATTAGTGGGATGTAACCTCCGTTCGGAGAAATTGGCCAGTGACAGTAAACAAAACAGAACTGGATAACGTCAGTGCCAAGTTTGCGGAATTCGACTTAGCTGTCTGCGGCTTCTGACCTCCAGTAGAATGAGAACATGAATAAAAAAACTGCGTAAGTAAATCAGTCAGTTTACTCCGCTTCATATGGGTTAGAGTCCCTGAGAAGCTTTGGAAACTTGGCATCACATTTTTGCCTATTGTCTCACTTCGCTTTCGCCCAGCTCTTGGTCACACGTAATCCGTTGAATTCTCATCTGTTAGTGTGATTCTCAAATTCCAGGCTCATGGTTGCTGATTCTTCCATATGGTGGATTCTAACAGCTATGGGATATCCTCTTCTCCTCGCACTCATGTGTCACCCGTGTTTCAAAACAAATTATTTGCGTGTGGGTATGAACGTACCGTCAACAATGTCATCAACCGTTTTTATTTGGGTTACAGAACGACAGGCACAAGGATGGCAGCACATTAGGACTTCATTTAACTACGTTTGCTCGATGAATGTGAAGGGGACCACGGGTTTATCACAAAAATCAGAACGGCTTGATTTTCGCACGATGAACCATGCGACGGTTAAGCACGATTTCGTCCGGAAACCAGGACAGACCGGCAAATCTCACGGTCCGGATTGATCCACCCTGAAGATCAGACCAAAACCAGAATCACCGTGCCTCGAGGGCAGTGTTGAAGCTATCTCGTCTTCAGGACGCTGTCCGGTGGTGTTACTCAAAGTGATGAAGTGAACTCGAGAGATGGTCGGCCAATGAGCTTCGTCTCGAACCAATTTTTATACGTCGTTGGGTTATGACAAGCGAGGGTCGTATTGGCTGACCAGAGGCCACCTGGTCGTTTTGGCTCATCCAATCAGAGTGGAATTGGACCTGAGTCTAGTCGATCAAAGTAGTCGGTAGGGTTAGGAGTTGTGATTTCTTCACGTTTCAAAAAGATGAGCACGAGATGAAAAGCTCGGGTGTCTTGATGACTAGGTCACCTAGGGCTAACATTTTAAAGGGATTTTTGACGACGGTCTGTATGTGACCTCAAAAGAAGAGATTTCACACTAAAGACAAAACAAGTAGAAAACAGTTAGATTATTTGAAGTGTTGATATAATGGCTAATAAATATCGAAATCGACAGGCTTACTCATGAATAATTAGTAGGGTCAGAGGTTTCCGGACTGTGGGATTTTGTCGGAGAACGTTGCACGAGACCGACGACAGCTGCGCGCTGATGATACCTCCGGTTTCCGTCTTCCCGAGTGTGGATAGGACTTTTGACGACATGTTCGGCCATCGTGAACACCGGTGTTCTGGAACTACTTGTCTTTTCATTCTAGTGATTTTTGTGATCATCTTTCCCCGTCTCAGGAATACGAAGCTCAAAAGCAGTGGTCCGAGCTGGACGATCGTCTCACGTTCATTATACTAGACAAAGATCGACTGAACCGTGTCGGTGGCAGCACCGGCGAACGTAAATCTTGGCAATCTTCTGAGGTGAATGCCATGATTGGTGATATCAATCTTTTTCTCACTCCACGAATAGAAGATCCAGAAGGCAAGAAAGAACCATTGTACGAAGATAAGTTGACAACTTTCTATTTTCATTTCCACAACAGTTCTATCTAATGCAATTTTTTTTGAAAGTATACATTCTCATTAACCACTAGAACAGCGAAACAGTCATTTTGTTCTTTATTATTGTTTCGATTTAGCATAACTTTTTCCCGTGAGTTTGGTAGTCATCACTTTTCGGGACTTCCTCGTATTTCCTCGAAGTTTGATTTCATTGCGTTTCGTAGTTTTAGATCTACTGTTATTAAATTTAGTTGGCTCCTACAAACTGCCAATCATTTATATCGACATTAATCTAGTCTGTCCGTTTTCATTGTTCCTGTCGTGGCTGACAAAACCGATTGACACTTCCGTCATGCAAAACCGTTAACAGTAAATATCATAATGGCGTCTCATGGCTCAATTGATATCACAGTACAACCCATGTAGTGGAAGGTTCCCGCTAGAACTACTCTGTAATTGGCTTATTGAGTTCATGTCTTAGTTGCTTTGGCATATGTGAGATAGTTTTCTGTAATCCAGCTTTTCGGTTTCGACACTCCCCTAGAATTCCCCAATCTGAGACGTCTGTAGTTTCGGCGTGTTATCCACTTATTGACCAAAGTTCGAGTAGACACGTCAGTCGTAAGGTCGGTGCTGTTACATAACTCAGAACCATGGTCCTTAAGATCAGATATGCGAAGACTTTCGGTGTTTGAACACCGTTGTCTTTGCAGTATTGACATAATATAGTGCAGGGATTTTGTGAGTAGCTCACAGTTTAGGCGTAAGGTACTGTGACCTAGGGTTCAGTCTTCAGTACAGGCATCAAATGTGAACAAATCAAGGTTGCTGGAACATGTTTTGCGTAGGCCTACAAAATAACTGCTTTGTACGTTGTACTTCAAATTGGACAATGATTGTAAGATGGTCGAAGGTGGCCAGTCAGTAACACAGAGAGAAGTATGAAAGTTGCGATCAGGCAAGTGGATCGTTGAATGTCGTTTGACTACCGGGTTGAGGTTCACCAGACTACTCATCAAGCCATGGTTGGAAACAGTAAACTATGTGCTCAGTTTCGCGGTCAATGACTTTCTTGAATCCGAAATCTTTTCTCTTTTGAATAGTTGTTCATTTTATTAGTTTATTATTCTTCACCCTTTTTTCTGCACGAGTAGATGGCACAAGGTTAGTGGCTGTGAAGGCCGATATGGAATGAATTGGTTTTACCGTCTAGCTTTCTGTGGTTCAGTATGTGATATATGCACTTCTCTCTGGATGGTCTAAGAACTCAACTCATCCGTTATTTACCAACTTAGTCACCCATATATGTTGAGAATGCATACAATCAAACTGCTTCCGCCTCATGGGTCCCCGATTGCAATACTTTCCTTTGAAACAACAAGTGTTGTTTTTATGCCAATGCCCCAGTTAACGTTCGCACCACAATCCGAAATGACAAGGGAACTAGTGTAGAATCATACGTTGATTCATCAGAAGTTTTTCGCTGGTTAGGCAGGAGTAACCTTAAAAAAGAGAACGCGAGGACCCAAAGTACGGTCTTTTTCATTGGAATTAATATTGTTTTGGACGTGGATGAAAAGATTAAATTTTCCCGCAGGTCAACCGCCACATTTATGGTTTTTCCGCTCGCAGATTATAGGTGCCTGGTACTATCATGTTCGGTCATCCCCATACATGTGCACTACTTTGTTAGGCTCTCGTTGGAATCCTAAGTGAATCATTAGGAGCTTGAACGTTTGATGAGTACATTTGAGATTCATATAGTAATTCATCGCAAGACTTTCATCGGTTAATCAAAGCTAAACGCTTTTGCCTCGATGAGCAACACTCGGGTTGGACTGTTGTGTACGGATTTGATTACGTGCGTGTGTCTGCTGAAGTATTGAAATACTTCTGATTTAGCCGGACACTTAACAAGGATAAGGATGAACTGGCCTTTCTCATTCTTCTTGCTGTTAAGTGTAGTGTTTCGGACCCAAGAAAACATTTCCCCATTTGTTTGTCTGCTTTTCTATCGTTATCATGTATTATACGAGAACTGTCGGTGATGTTAGCCGAAGAACGAGCACGTGGACAAGGTCTAGCTCCGGAAGCATTGGCAACATTTTTGGAATACGTTGGGCGACATCTTCCCTACAAGCTATGTTCCTTGGTTGCCAAAGTCTCACTGGATAACGAGCCCAGCATCCGGTTGTTTCAGGGTCGTTTGGGATTTGTTCAGCGGAGTCGTTGCAATGTCTTCAGGCAGGCAAGTACTACTGACGGCTCCCGTCATTTTCGCCCTATCCTAGAAACTTTATGCTCTCCAGTCACTTTAATTCGTCAGTGCGGAATGCTGGTTTTTATGTAGGACAATCGGTGCTCCCAAACAAATTACACATGAAGCCTTGTTGTCTAGCTGTATTCTTCTGATCGGCCAACTGCGCCTGGCTAAAAACGTTCAATTTTGTTAGACAAATGATATTTGTTAACTGGTATTTATCCTAAAGCTAACAGTTTTGAACTCGATTACGAACGGATGGTTCCTATGCCTCCTGGAGATTCTGAAGACCGAAGGATGTTTAGGCAACACTTCGGCGAGTGATTTCACATGGTAAACTACTCACGGGTAAAATTAGAGTTTTGCCGCACGGGTATGAGGATGATTTCCCGCAAATGGACTTCCGACCTTTAATTCCGTGGCTCTGTGTGAGCTTGGGGGGGGGGGGAATACTCGCTATTATCACTGAGCCTAGCAGTGTCCCATTAGAGATAACAAGAGTCACGAAGATTTGGAAAATTCCATTGAAGGAGACCAAGAGATTCCCAGGAGTATTCCGCGGTTAATAAACGGATAGTGGTGGAGGATCTCTCACCACGGGTAGGTAACGGACGGTGGCTCGGCTCAGACCAAGTGTCTGTACTTGCAACGATCGCAGCGTTTGACGCAGCGCTTATCCAGCTCGTTAGCCAGCTACTCAGTTTGAATTGTCAGAGCCATCGGCATGTGGGTGCTGATGCGAATGATCACAATTTTCCGTTGTTCTCCTCGGCAATACTTGTCTTCTTAAACAGGTATTCGACAGAAGCAATCAGTTTCGGTAATATTTCATTACATCCCATAGAAGGATATTACGATGCAGGTTTCTTTGATCATCCTTATTTGTTAGTTTTCCTTATTTTTGCATTCGACGAGAGACTGCGATGGGTGACCCACGTGATACATCTCTCTAGTTGGTCATTCGAGTGACCCAGTTATAATGTGCTACCTCCGATGGTGAATGGTTAATTATTTGAAATTTCAATTCAAATTACTGGAAAGATACGTTATATCCTACTGTCGGTCAGCTTTCAGTTGAGGCCTTTTTACAATTTCAGATGTGATATGGAAGTCCATCATTTCAGTAGCCCAGTAGTTCATTCACAATTGATTTGTTTGCTTGTTCGCTTGCTTCAGGACGATTGCTTGTTTGGAATCACATTTCTGTGATTTCGTAAAGTTATTGTCCTAGTCTTTCGTTAGAACCAATTTGCTTGGGTTATTTAGGGATCGAATTGATCATTGATCAATAAGGAACCAGCAGTTCTGTTTCCGAAAGACGACCTACCTAAACGATTCTATTCAGAAAATTCGAATAAATCAGCCTATGTTAAGGATTGAGAGAGATATTTCAGTCACACAAAGCTTCGCTCCGAAGTGCTTCTAACCTGCCGATTTGTTCCAATACCTGTCGGATGAGATTCCTACGGCTCTGCCTAACCCCCGTTTCTCCATGATGTGTTGTAGCGCGGCCAACAAGTGTTGCGGAGTTAGTTTGAGCAATTAACTGAACGCTGATCAGTAGTATCTTTGTGCTCATAAAATCTTTCAAAACATGTTTTTGGTCATCTTGTTTAGTTCTCCCTCGTAAAAAACTCAATAAACATGATACCACGTGTAAACCGTTGCGACATCATTTGAATTGTGGCATTGAGTATCCGCACGGTCTAGTATAAAATCCGAAAACATATAGGACACGAATTGTGTCGAAATATTGCTTATATAGTGTCATTTTACAGTCTAGAATACCAGTATGCATAAATACAATGATAGTGGTCGAAAGTAGTAACTTCATCAGCCCTGGACGGCACAGCAACTGAGTTGCGAATCAAGCGGGCTTGAGACGTCTTTTGGCTTTGACATACAAAACTAACTCTCATTTTCGACATTTGTTATGGCGTGATACACCGCCTAACCTATTTTGATGCCTCGAATAGTCAACATGGGGTAAATCATCTAATTTTTTCGTCTACGTCACCCTCATCTAACGTGAAAATTAGGGATGCAACAGGTTAAGTCGAAGCAATATACCGGGGCCATTACATAAATCTCTCGCATTTCTGCAAGCAGGCCGATACACCTTCTTTTCCTTACAGCACGCTGAAAACCGATATATTATTGCGTCTGTCGCAAACAGTTGTGATGCATGATGATGGTAAGTGTTCATCAGTGACACCGCATCAATTTCTGTCATACATACAGTTGCAGAGTCATCGCGGAAGCCAAATTGTCAGGTTGCTGTTGTTTCGATTTTCTATTGGTTTCAGGAATAATCGATTCGGTGGTTATTCTCTGATGCGGTCCGAGTATGCGTGTTATTGTTCCGACTTAAAGCCGAAACATTTGAAGTTCAATCCAACCGCTACTTTCCACTGCTAGCCTTTCGTCGACGCCCTCTAATTGTGATTGTCTTATTTGAAAGCAAGATGAAGGAATAATAGTGTGGGTGTAATCGTTAGAACTAAGTGAACATAAAAGGTCTGAAATTCAAGAACTTCGTGGATTACGATATTTGGTGGTGGATGGCAGTTCGATGTCGCACAGCTCACTACCACACCTCACCTATATGGTGCTACGCCGTCGCAAATTTCAACATCATTACTCGTTCTGTTCATATATTGAGCCTTGATGGCTATGAAGGATGCCCCTTCTATGACGTGCATTAGTTAAATATGTCGAGAAAAAATCGTATCCTTTAATATTTCCAGTCATCATTTGCACGGATAACCTGAGTTCTCGGGACAGTTCATCGATCGAGGTTTTCGCACAATTTCTTTCATCTCACGGACTAATCACCTCTACCTTTCGGGGGGAGTAGCATGCCTCAAGATGTGCCTGAAGGAACTGCAGTTAGCAATACACTGCACGGCCTGACGAACTGGTCTCCTGGTCTTCCAGGTCGGGGTTGATCTGAGTTAGCAGCTCAGTTGGAAAAACGAATGAAAAAATAGTTGATCCAAATAGACTGATATCCACTTAGTTATACTCCGTTTTTTTTGTTAGAACCAAAGGTTTGGGATGAGAACTCCAATCGTTTTTCTGCTTAGCAGCTGTATTCCCTAGCAGTACCCGTCCATCAATCCCCGTGAGTTACACGCCTACAAATAATTCCATACTGCATCGTTTGTCGCGCAGGATAATCAGGATCGCGCCGCCCATTGCATCGAGCGTGTAGTTTTAGGTTCAAAAATAAAATCCAACCCCTACTTTGAGCGAAAACAATTCTGCCAGTTAGATTCATCAAACCTGGATCCACTCCGTCTTGTTTTCATCCCGGTTTTTTTCCTAAGAAAAGTCCATATTTGTTTCTCCCGCCCGTGCACCATATGATCTCTAATTAAACAATCAGTTTCAGTAAAATAGACAATCTGATAAGCTGCAGACTTCTGATGGAAACTCAATCTAACTACTATGGCCATCACGACCGGAGCGAATTTCCTGCTGCTGTCTGGGCGGTTGCCACTGTGTTAACAGGGTTAAACGAAGCGTAACAGTTGGGGTCCTACCGGCTTATCACTTTCTCGGTCGAAACATTGGGTTTGAAGCGAATATGATTCGATAGTTGCACGTGCTCATCTCATTTCCTACCCCTTTGATCGATCGCATTACTTCATATGGGTCAGGCGTTTACACATGAATGTGTGGCTATGTATTGTTATCGTAGTTCTCCTCTCCACGCTATCTTCTTCTAATGTCTGAACGACTCAGGTTTCTACCGATCATTTCCCGATATAAAGTTTATATGGAATAGACGTCGGCGTAGTTATCAGCATCTCGACCTTTATAAGAGCGGTCTGTTGGCAAATTTACACTTGCAGCTTGACACTAGATTTCATTCTTAGCACGTCGTTTTACGTCGAGCTGTCTAAATGACTCGTCGTTCTTTACCGGTAGTTCAACTCCTCGTTGAGCACTGAGACGGAAGAATGGTACGTCTGTTTTATCCTGATTAGAAATCTGTATATCCCTATCCATATATCCGTGGTCTGCATAATGACATTGATCGATTTTGGCAGCTCATGCATTTGAACGGCTCTCAGTCGTTTGTCGTGCGAACTGGAGAATAAAATGAGCCTCTTTCGCTGATTTTGCATGCCTAAATCTTAATCATACAGCGATCTACTTCCATAATGACTGGCTTTACCTATCTGAATTAGACAATCAAATGTTCATCATCTCCCGGATCTCACATATTCAAAACTAACATTTATTAGGAACAATTTGTTTAATGAACGATTTTGCATGCGCGCTGTTTGTTTTGTCCGATCGTTGTGGATTTCCCTTGACTTCGTCACTTATTTTGTCGAAGAATAAGGATCTACATTGTCAGAACCAATTCGAAGGTCTGCACGAATATCGAACAAGAATGATCTGATTGCAAAGGCTCGCAAGCCGTTCGTACTGTAGTGAATATAATCAGTAGGTATGACCACGGACTATATATTGTTTTAATAAACCTATGAGTAGTTGCACATCGAGTTGTGGAAATCACGATTGCGTTCGCGTTGTTTGTTGGCGTTTCTTTCTTTGCTGTTGGAAGCTTTGGTCGGAGCTTGTTCGTGTTCGGTGCTACTATTGCACGGTCTGACGTTACTGTACGACACCACAAATTGTGATCTGTAAGTCCCTGACAAGCATGTTTCATTTTCGTCTTTACAATATCCTTGATGCGAATATATCAAACGTCACAATAAATCTCTTGAAAACGTATGACGAGGGAAATTTAATCGGCAGAATTTTGTCTGTTATCTATTGTTATTCATTTGATCTCGATGTGGTTGATCAGTCTCAACTGTAAATTGATATCTTCTCACATTTCCTCCGTCTCTGTTCACAGATCGAACTTATTCCGCCACCCGAATGTTGCAACCCCGAAGCGGATTACAATGCCATGCAGCACGATCAGACGTGTGGAAACGTGGCAACATCCACTGCCCGGTGGATCGTACAACAAATGGCAACCAAGCGAGACGAATTTCAACCTGGTCGTTGGTCTTACGAAGAAGCTGACTTAAATCTTTGGCGGGAATCTTTGTGTTAGTGCCTGTTCAGGTAGATCCTCCACTACAATATCCCTTTCCTCCCACAGAAATCTTTCATTTTTTTCTCCTCCGAACTAGACGGTTCTGAATGCTTCCAGCTTTTTCGACGGTGATACCTTTTGTCCATGTGATTGTTACGAAGTCTTACAAAAGCTTCACAGATGTCTTTACTTCAGCTTTTCACTTCTTTGGGACTTACGTATTTGTGCTCGCCCTATCGTCCCTCCGTTCAGCTTGGAGATAACTGATTTATTATATGGTAATGATATTATTTTGCGGTTACTGGTGCCACCTAACAGGGATTAAACAGCTGTACAGTGCTTCCATGGTTTCCTAATGGTCATTTGAGCGATCGTTTCACATGGTGAATTATTTCATAAAAACATTCTCTCCGACTACTAACACATACCGAGTAGCCAAGCTCTGTAGGTCATATCCAAAGCCTTCGTCGTAGTTAGGCTACCTGCAGAGAAGTTATCTATCAGTAGGGTCGATTGGTGTGCGCTAGCGGCCCGTGTCTGCAAATCACTGACGGATAGGTGCAATATCATCTTGTGAGGCTCAACAAATCGTCCAGAGCATGCCCGACAGCGTAATGGCTTAGGTGTTCGACTCAGAATCGTCCGGAGTTCGCGTCCCAGTTCGGGCGCGGTGGATACACACTGTTGGTGACTCCTAACAAGGATGAAACAGCTGTACACTGATTCCATGGTTTCTTAGTGGTCGGTTGAGCGATCATATCACATGGTGAATTATTTCATGGACACGATTTATTCGATAAGATGACTGAACTTCTGATATGCCCTGCGACAAGTCGCATGAATCTGTTGTAGACAAAATGCGTTTGTTGATCGTTGAACGTCAGCAGATAACACAACGGTCGTTGTATTGCCTGACCATTGATAGTCTGTGTAGGGTAGTTGACCAAAAGGCGATACCGATCCAACCACGGGAAGTGTACGGAGTGTACACCTGTGGGCTCACCAGCACTTGTCCTGAAGGGGTGTGCTGGACTCCCAGGATGCCTAACCCCACCCGATGCGAGCATGGACCGAGCATTGATTGCGTTACATGATCATCAGATCGTCCTGCTGTCTTGTGGATTAGACCGTTTGGTCAAAGTGTCATGGTTGGGTCCCTTGAATTCAATATATACTTCGGTTTTGGCAACCGGGCAGTATCAAGCCCGCAGAATACTCGTGAATTGCGATTGATGGCCGATGGTGTGGAGATGGGGAATGGAAAAACTAGCGTGTCGTGAACTCTCCGCATAGGTTCTTTTTTCCCCCTATTTCATACCTTGTCTTCGTTTTTTGTATTATTCGGATGGCAATTAGGGTGCAAATGGGTACGCTATATATATGTATATATACAAGATGTAAAGGCTGGAAGAGTCACGGAGTCAATCCATGGAGAGTTCGGAGCCTATGATGCTAAGTTACTAATATATAGAACCACCGCCAGGCCCATTCCGGAAGAGTGCTCGATTATATGTTCAAACGTGTGACAGTTATCCCTTGCCATTGAGCTACATGGAAAGCTGTCAACAGCTGCTAGGTTCCTCTGGCTGCATCGGGTCAAAATTAACCTCCCATTTTCTTCATAATTCCACCGGTGGTACCATGTGCACCGTTGCACTCCATGTTGGAACAAACTTTCACCACTCGCTTAGATGACAAATGAATTTCTGTCTCCTTGTCTAAAATTTACTTCCGGTCAAATTTCTGTGCCATCAAATGTTCTCCACTATGGAGTGGCCTTCCCGAAATATACAAATGATCTCTCAGCCATCTGCAACCTTCAAAATTGATATAAAAAGCGGCAACAGTGTGATATTTAATCGCAGTGATACGCCATCATATATCCATCGATCGAGTTTGTGAAACAGGAATGGGATATTATATCAGGATTAGGACGATTGATGATAAGCAAAGCTGAAAAATCTCTCCATTTCCTGGCTGACAAGAGATCCCACTTGCAATTACTTATGGACCGCTAGAGCCTCAACAGATGATTTACATAAATATATCGGCGCAACCTACACAGCTGTTATTTCCGATTTACATCCCCTCGTTAGGGCCCGTTTTCCATTCTTAAATCTTCTGGATCTCAGTGCAATCCATCTTTGCAGACTGCGCCTGCCAGTCAGGATTCGCCGCTTCATTCTTGCAGGTCTATTCTTCGGTTCCGTCTGTGTCATGCAAGTCGTGACAACATGAGGTCCTCACTCTTATCCAAATCCCACATCGCATCTGTTCAGGCTATTCTAGTTCGCCTAATCTCCCTCTCATCACCCCGATGGCCGTGGTCATCAGACCAATTCAACAAGTGGGGTGAATTGCAAGCTCAGTCAACTTGGTTATACTCAGTCGTTTATCCCCCTCTTTCTCATACCCAGCCCGGAAGCGTCGTTCAAACTACATGTCCACCAGGTGCGCACCGAGAATTATGACAACCTCTCCTATCGCCCCAACCACTCTCATCAGAATAGGCCGTTATATATAGAAAAGCACAGAACATACGCCCTAGTCGTCACTGCTCACCACCTAGACCTATTTTTCCTTTATGAGCCCTTCCCTCCCAAAAATAATAAACCGTGGCCCAAATCACCTTTGCAATTTATGTCCGGCGACCTAGCTACACCAACTTGTTTTCATGTTTCCCGATTTCACTTGTTTGTCGGGTAAGGCGACAGGCTCAGATCTTGAAAACTTTGTCTCTTCTCTTTCCCGCAGTCTACTTTCCATTTGGTTAGACAATTCTTGGATAACTGATGCCTTCGATCAACCCCGACGTTTAACGAAAAAGAATCGCTCGTTGCTCAATAGCATAGGCTTTTCCACCAAAATCCCGCCCCAACATAGATGGTTTTTCCATTTCCCTTAGTTTTTTGTCTATCATAGTAGTACTTCATATATCCATATGTATCATTTTTCAACGGTAACATTGTGCCTTTAGTTTAGGTACCACTTGGTGTCCCACGGATCAATCTTGAATCCTTACCAGTAGAGATATATAATTTGGAAGGTTTTCTTTCCTGTGCATGCCATTAGTCATTGCTGGAACAACTAGAATTTTCCCTTTTCGTACCCTTTCAAGCAAAGCAAATTGAAGACCAAGAACAAAATCTTCATCGATGTTCCAATCTACCTAGCTGTGGCAACAGGTTCTCGATAAGTTACTCAAAGAGATTCTAACCTGAGTCGGACTTGAATATTAACCACGAAATCCCGCTCAGAACGACACTGTCCGCCGCCGGTTCCCGAAAGATGTCCCTTTTGATGTTCAGTGTCTTTAGAGGCAAAACCCTATGGTCCCGACAACAAATGACCCGGCTTTTCCACGTCAACATCCTTGCCTGCTTCCGCCTTAGGTTTACTTGTTTCAAGCTGCTTATTATTACGGTATCTTTACGTTCCTCCCTTCGGTGCGAGGCCGGATCGTATCCACTGCTGTGGCCGGCACACTTAGAGCGAGCAACTCGACTACAACAAGGTTGGGGTGCCACCTCTTTTGCATTTCTCAGTTAAAGGTGCTTACCAGGTTTGATGTTTAGCATTCAGCCAGATGCACCAACTAGCACCTTTGTGATTGACAAATTTAAACCCTACTAGCACATAGCCTAAAGACAACTGCCTTCCAAAAGCCCTGCGCACCGAAATACAGGAAGACAAAGTTTTGAATATCCCTTAATGAGACCCTATTTTTGATTCTTTATTGCCAATAGGCGCGAAGCTTTTGACCGACTAAAGGTGTTTAACGTACGGTTGTACTGTTTAACCATTAGGAATCCTTAACGAGAATATAGCACGGGGTGTTTGAAAAACAACTTTCTTCCAACACCACTGTACAACGGTAAAGAGGAAAACATCGGGGATAATCTTCAACAAGGAAACGGTACTTTTCTGTTTTATGTAACCAGTGAACGCGTTCGTTCGCTAGTGACGAAACTTCCACGTTGAAAAGTCGCTCCTGTGAAGCTAAAAAAGAACTGTTCCGGAAATGGAATGAATATGTTATTGGGCGTTTTTCAGAAATTAAGGAAGTGGTGATCTGGATAACGTGAGCATTGTTTAAACGGGCGATTTTGGGTATAAATGTATGCGAAACCGGAAATTGCCTCACTTGCGCTCTCATGGCTATCATGGCTGTTCGTGCGCACGCTACTGCTGCCCATATTGATGATTCTGAAGTGTTCAGACGTTACGTTCGCCGTTTTTATGCTAATTTTTCCGATTTTGAATCTGATTTTAGGGTTTTTCAGCATAAGACGCTTACGACCTTTTATAAATATCACAGTGTCTGCTCCGGAAATTGGCTCCGAGAGCATCCGCGGTCTCTTCCCCATTCTTTTCCTTACTATAGGATCAAGTACTACTGTGTACAAAACGCCGCAGAAATCAAAGTGGTCGTCGGTAAGTCTGTTATTTTTGCAAGTAATATTTATTTACAGGTTTCCAA
>LUCM01008055.1:315319-426216 GCA_008360955.1 Fasciolopsis buskii
GCGTTGGTCGTACTTGTGCTACGTGCAGAGAAGTGATCAATCAGTAGGGGTCGATTGGTGTGCGTTATTGGCCAGACGCCGTTCAAATCAGTGACCGATAGGTGGAACATGATGTGGTCAATTTCCACCAGCCATTCACATCCATCTCGGTATCGTAATGCCGAAGGCGTTCGACTGACAATCGTTCGTCCCTTGTAGGCGTCCCAGTTCGTGTGCGGTCCATATGCATTGCTCATCATTCGCAACAAGCATGAAACAGCTGTACACTGCTTCCATGGTTTCTTAATGCTCAGTTGAGCGTTCATATCACATGGTGAATTATTTCATGCAAACATTCGATCTGCTACTACTGCTAACATGTACCAATTAGCGACGCTGTGTATCAAATATCCAAAAAAGCGTTGGTCGTACTTGTGCTGCGTGCAGATCCGTGAGCGTTCTGTATTCGGCGATTCCTTTGCCCTTTTTTTGAATGCATTTTCCGTTTTCTGGTGGTCTTTTTCTAGATTTTTACAGATTTCTTTGACTTGACCTTTCAAGTTTTTATAATCATAATCCTTCATCTTTGGAAGCTCATTACTGACGATTTTTTTTAGATTTTTTTAGATTATGTTTCTTCATTTATGTGGACAATTCTTTTAAGTAGAATATTCATAATTTTTTAAGACCAGTTTTACTGTCCCTAGTGAATACAGCTGCGATTAATTTTTTGATTACCTCTAGGGTTTCTCCCAACCTAGTTTTGTGATAGAGGATTGACAGAACTTCGGTGGGGCTTCGGTTCTTTCTTGTCGTCAGCCCTGCCAAGAATTTTCAATTTATTAGTTATTAATTTCACTCTATCTGATTTACCGGAGAATGCTGTCAGAGAGTTGTTTGATGGTAAGCACAACGCGGCCTAATTTGAACCGCAGTGACAAACACTTTATTTCTTTAATCTTTTTTTTTAGTTTGCAGAGTTTACACTGCATACAAGTGGGCTTATTTTGTTAGAGACCAGCCGGTAGACACTGTTTTATAGTTTCTAGGTCCAGAAAGTTTTTCAAAATGGCGTATGGCCAGTCGGCTACTATCCGAGGACTATACCTAAGAAAGAAGCTGTCCCAGTTTTGGGGGTCAAATTAAGACGAATAGTGCATTCCGATGGGCTTTGTGAAAAAGCCTATTGAGATATTTGTTTTGGAGTGATAGGATTGACTGAGATTTATCAACGTCCCGACGAGCAGTCACATTTCTTCAAAGATTTTCCTACCGTTATTTCAGCTGTAGTAAACTTCCATGAGGAGATCAATTGCTATTACTACTGATGTGAGATGAAACACTTCTGATCCATCCTCTGATGTATGGCCTTCAGGAAAGGCAAGAAATATCTAGGTAATAATTTCGACTGCAAGGATGTGGAACCAATTTTCAGCTTAAACGAGGACAACTCTATTCAGTGATCGGAACTCTGGTTTTCTTGGAATCAAACGGCGCACTGAAAACAACCGAGTTTTAATCGACCTACGTTTGAAACAAAGCACGTAGGTGGCATAAAGTTGGGTGGCCAGCTGCTAGTAGGTCTAGCTGTCCCCGAGAATAATTATTTTTTAATTCTGAAACGGAGTGGCTGGTCCCGGTTCAGTTCGAAGGAGCTTAAACCAGTGAGTAATGAAATGTTCCAGGTTACCGTGAAGTCCTTTGCGGAAAGACCTTGCAAAGAGTTTCGTTTCTTCACTACATTCGTTACAGTATGGGCAAAGTAAACCGCTTGAAACAGTAATGGTAAAGCGAGATAAGCAGGTACTATTGTTTACAGATCATTACACTCATCAGGGGCCATTTTCTTCATACTGAAATGCCATGCACATCTTTCATAGTAAATGGATCAAAATCTCCAAAATAGCACAATTTCGGATGTGGTTGAAATTTGAACCCTAAATCCTACAGAATTTTTCCAGTAAAAATCGTTTCCTCATTGACTGAAAAATCCCGGAAAAGTTAGTAGATCTATTGCAAGCTGCCGACGAATTCACATCTGTACTTGGTTTTATCATTAGTTTTTGAGGGTCGGTAAAATGATAGAACGCCACAGTTGCGAATAGTTGTAAATCAGTCGGACTTTATAATTGTGTTCCTTTTATCCGATCACATTAACGTGATTTCTTGGGATTTTCAGTGCCTAAAACCCACAGAGGTTTGCAGTTTGTTTCACAAAACATGTGATGCCTCTGGAACGGCTCGCGCACCTCATATTGCCCACCCGTACTGTCGACTAAAATCCAAAGCTGCAAAAACAAAAATGACAGCATAGAGGACATTCTTGGTTAGTGTATTTAAGAAAGGTTTTTACACAAAATTCCTCTTATCCAACGCACCTTCCAGTACAACCTACCGCCAGCTGCATGTAAATACAATCAGCAGTCTTGCGAATTCCGTACCCAAAGCATCACAAAATATCCTCCAGATAGTTTGAGACAGTTTTCAGTTTTCCGCCACCTTCAGCATTCTATTGGTCGTCGATTGTTGTCAAATGCGGTTGTCTTATCCACTTTGAATGATGTTCTGCCTGGTTTTCACTACTTCCATCCAACTACCGTATTACAATTGCTTCCCATCTCCTCAGCTCAACAGTTCCGTCCATTACGTAACGCTCTTGTGGTTTGGGGGCTCCGTCCATATCTCGACATCCGCCGTCGAGCTCCCGCCATGTTTTGCGCCCGCGATGCGCATATTTAGTGCACTTAAACACGAAGTAGCTCGTAGTGCGCTGCTCACGAACAGTCCCAGGAAACTCTGCTTAGCCTTGTGAAACTAGTTTTCTAATTTTGGTTTCTCACCGGCATACTTTTACTTTCTGCATTGCTTTGCAACATCTGATTCCAATTTCCAGTATGCTTCTCGAATAACTCAGGGTTGCACTCATCTCCTTATCCCTTTGATCTCTGTTATTAGCGTTTCCTCTGCAACATCCTTGTACAAATTTGATCTTGCCTTGCGCATGTTTCTCGCAAATCAAGAAATATGCATTATCGTTATTATTATTACTATTGTTATTATCAATATTACTATTTAACCACACATAACGCACTTCATTTTTGTTCATGCTCTCTGGTTTCCATTTCGTTTGCTTCCCTGAACTGTCAGCAACAGAATGGGTGTTTAGGCCTGCCACCCACCTTTCAACGAAAATTTCAAGAATATCGTTTGTCCACGAAGAATAATCTATGATTCAGCTTGCTGATTCGTTTCTTGTTTTTCGAGCTTCTGACTGTTTCCCATTTGCAGTACGAACTGCTTCTGATCCAAGTACAATTAATTTCTTGGAAAACTAACAGTCAATGGAAGGGCAAGAGGTGACGAATGCTAACATTTTGGAACATCTGATGTCCCCAGCTAGAATTTATAGGAATCCATGGTTGCCAATAGGCTAGTTTCAAGCTTTGATTATGGGATAAAAGCCATCTGAGGTCAGACTTGATGAACGATGGATATAACCCAAAGTCATTCGCAGTTTCAACTCCAATTCAAGCCAGAACTAATTACCCATAGCGTCGAGAGTCGGGTGATGGAAGTCTGTGGTCTTAAAATTTTCCTTGACGTACACTAGGGACCTTAGTGACCCTTGGTTTAATCTGTTTTTAAAGAGACAAGAATAGCCGGAAATAGCAGTTTCATGCAAGAGGAGTCTGTAAGCCTAGCTTCGGTTACTAGAATGAACTCTATTAAGCGAAATAGCGTGTTTAGCATGGTTTATTAATAACAGAGTAAGCAAATTTGCGTAACAGCTTGAGGTGTTGGTAGAGGTTTCTGTTCATGTGCGGATAGGTTAGGGATCTGTTGGTCATTTTTAGACCGCTGTCTTTGCAGTGAGTAGTGTGTTCCGTGTCTGAGGCAGGAAGATACGACAACAAAACTGGCTGCATGGTAACTTACTGAACTCAGGCATTGGTTGGAGTACGCCTGGGTAGACGGGAGTGCATGCCCATATTGTGATCTGGAAGTGTTTCCTGGGCGTGCAATACACTATAGAGCCGCATGACATCAGCGGTCCTTAAGGAAAAATGCACATTTTGGTCCAGAACGGAAAAGTCGGTAGGTGGGAATGCGGTTGGAAGAGATGGCTAACTGGAGAAAGAAGGGGGAGGTAAAAGGGACATGGTATGAAGCTAACGTTCTGGACGTGCATATAGCATCGTGATGGTAAGGTTATTTTTGCAAGCCTTAATGCTATTGTGCCCTGCAAGATGGCCCTGAGTGAAATTCGGAGTCTTAACATCATAGAATAAATTTGAACCTTTTGCGCGGCGTCTCCATTCAGAGTAGAACGATCGTGGTTGGCGTGTCCACTCCCTGTGGATTTTGCCACCATTCGCGAATTTTGTCCTCCATAGTCGATATCCGATGTGCTTCGGAGTGGCAGTTGAACGTTTTTGATTTTGAAGTGAGCTGGGCAAACCATGACCCAAGAAGTGTATCGGGTCTAGCCTTAGAACTATGGGACAGACCATTGGGTTAATGATTAGACCATGCCGGAAATTGAACGTCCAGTAGACTATTTATCACGCAACCGGGGTGCCATGATGAGAGCCTACCATGGACCCCGAGGGAGACTTTAATTTTTGTTGACTTTTCTTAGGAGTTTGCAGTGATGAAACCAAAGTGTTCAAATCAATAGCTGTTACTCCAGCCTTTGGTAGAGATCAAGATGCAAAGTAAAACTGCACAGGACAGGAGTAAGTGGATGAGCGACAACTCGGAATTGTGTCTACCTTATGGGTTGCTGTTAGGTTGGTACACTTTGCTGATTCACCTTGTAGCAGCTTCGTGTCAGCCTTGATCATGGTGGACTTGAGCTGTGTGGCGCTAGCTTTCTGTCATTGAAGTGCCTTGTGTCGTTGTGTTGGGAAACTAAAACAGGAAGGTTCAGGAGTACCGCCGGAACCGCATTCTGAGTCTTCTTTATTGACACAAGTAATGCAACATACCGGCTGCTCGAACAATGGCAGACGTGAGTGACCGTGAGTCTGTGCGCTTATGAACATTGGACATAACTGCCTCCTTAATCAGTCTTAGGATTTCTATAAATACGGAAGAAAAAAAGAAAATGCATATTGCTTTCAGGTTGCTGGGAGCTGTGACTACCGTGGAATACTCGAAGTAGATCAGAGGGTTGAACATGGGGACCATGGCTTCCGTGGTTGTCAACTGACCCGTGAGGTTCGACAATATTTTTTCAATTTTGGGTGCTCTTTTTCCAACTGCCTCTAGCAAACCTGTGAAAACTAGCGGCTTTCTGGCTGCCGACTCCTTTGGTTTCTTGCCAATGTATGCTAAGTAACCCTTATCTGATGTGGAATAGCTTTCCGAGCGTGTGGTCTGCACCGGTTAAGTTCAACCAGGAAGTCGTCGCAAAGTATACCAGCGCATCAGTCAAGACGTGCGTTGTGCTGACAAAGGTTCTACTGAAAAGTGGAAATTGGCCCGGAAGTGATATAAATGTGCACATAGACCTTTTGTCGTGTAACTGTTGTCATCTAGGGTTCAAATAGCACCTTGCAATGGGAGTTTTGTAAAACAATAAGAATGAAAGAAGATGAAAAACGGAAGGTCAAGCTTAGACAATGTTCAAACACTGAACAAGATTGAGATGTTTTAGTAAAATCTGTGAAGCCGACTAACCAACTTCAAGAATGTCAAGGACATACTGCGGTGGGAAACTGTCACTGAATTTGAATTCTTTGTTATTTAGTCCGGGATAACTTCTGCGCACATTTAGCTGGAAACAAAGAGGGCAAAACCAATTGGACACAGTTGTTGTTTGCTTTTATTCCGTCGGATAAGATATACTGGCGATTACTGCAAGCCAACGGTCGCAGATGAACGTGAAAGATCTATGTTCGACCAGAAAACAGCAACAGATGATGAGATACTGCAGCAGTGTAGTCCCAAAATTCAAGACGAATAACTATCAAATCAAAATCACAAATATATACCGGACTTGCATGGGACTCCTCATTAATTTAGGAAAACCCAAAATAAAGCATGAAGGCCTGAATCAGTATTCTGGTGTGGCGCAGCTCTGGGTAAGATAAACGGTGTGTTGCGACCCGTAGTTATCGATCCGTTTGTTCAGTGTTCATCGACTGGAAGCAGAGGGATTTCACTCTTGCAAGTCTCATCGCCGGCAGTTTCTTATCACCTTTGCCGGAGGGGATAACGCCACCCCACCAAAAAAAACGTGACAGTTAGACTCTTCCGCCACAGTTATCAGAAAAGAGTTCCATAGTTTGGTTGATCTCGTGAAAACAGATTAGACCAAAGGCAATCCAGAAGACTTCAACGGATTAAAGGAATCAATTTCAACTTCATATCCGCAGTTGAAGATCTCAAAGCGAGTAAGGCTTCAGACGGAATTGCCAGATCGGCAGACAAACCACCGGGAGCGGTAGCCCTACGAATTAGGCCAGCTGAGGTTGATACTACAGTAGGCAGACTGAGCATATCCGGGATCATTTTGCGCGGAATACGACGCAATGGTGGCCGGGCACGCCCAATCGAACGACCGCGATTGATCACGCTCGCCATTTTCAAATCGCTGTTAATGCTCTCCTTGGAAATTATAAAAGGTACCGCTTTCGGAACGGTTCTCTGAAAGTTTCTACTGTGCCCCAGAAGCACAGCTGGGGCATCTTCAGAAGTGAAAACTCGAACGGGAAGCCGAGTCACTGAATTTCGGAGAATAGTGCGGGTATAAGATGTGCAATTCTGCGGGCTAACTTTCAGTCTCAAATCTGTATTGTTTAATCTTGCTTTGGGTACCTTTCCTCCCATTAAATGTTTTGCCGATCTCCTTTGAAGACAATCTTAAAACTTCTCACCCATGGCCGCCAAAATTCGCAATTCTGAGTGCCCTCTGGTTCCAGTACATTCGCTGAGTGCGAATTCAGTCTGCAACTCTGGTCCCAATTTACCTCAGCTGATGCACAGAATGCGCGTGATGTCACCTCCTACACGGGGGTGGGCCTCCGCGTCAGTAGAACCTACCTTCATAGCTGAGCTCTCATAACCACACAGCGGGATAAGTGGCGGTCCTCTGCACATTTTCCAACTTTGTGAACTCCTCGGTTGTACATGAGGAATGGACAAATCCTCCAAACTCCAATCTTGGGCATACGTGAGTATTGCATAGAAGCCTCAATGGGTTATACGACCGCCGGATGAAGAAGCGTTGGATCACAGTCAGCATGTCCTTTTAAGACTCCCATGCATACGTGCGCATTTTCCAGAATAGCTGTCACTTCTCCGACCTGCGGTCCAGGGCGACCTGGTTCTCCTGAAATTGTTTCCGGTCTTTCAGTTTTCTTATTATCCTTGAAGGTTTCAAGTCATCTGCGTAGATTGAACACGAGGGCTTCAGAACTTGTGGGAAATGGTTTATGAACATCAGGAACAGCAGTGATCCAAAGGTAGAGCGTTTTAATACACCACTGCCTTACTGGCGCTCGGAAGAATACTAATTGGAAACCTTCACAATGGGCGACTTTCCTTGTGTGAAATTCTCAATCAATCGGCACCGTCATGCTGAACTTTCGAAAGACTTCAGCTTTTCCATCGGTTTGTGGCAAGGAACGAAGTCAGATAGCCCTCTGCTCACTATCCAGAAGATTTGTCAGAGAGGAAAGTCCCTTCCAAAAGCGATGTTCCTGAGGACTAAGTAAACGGTAAATATGCAGTATTTGCATGACGGGATAGAAACCAACTATGGTTTTTCCCGCAACCTAATTCAGGTCCACTAGGTGATAAATGGCTATCTGCGACTTACTTCCACCCTTAAACAACGATACCGGTGTAGTTTTACTCCACTCCTAAGGTTACTTATCTTGTCTTAAGGGCCAGTTAATCATTTTCACTATCACAAGTGCGACTTTCTGGGCCAGTTTTTTTTAGGCTAATTTCCGTCCGGGCCTGGTGATTTGCGCGGTGCTATTGAACGGAGGGCACTTGCGATCTCCTCATCAGCGAACTGACTCCCAACCGTTATTGGTGTACTAGTTATCGTGAGGGCACTGGAAGTAGAGCCTCAGATACGGTCGCTGAGTCTTAGTGTCTTGCCACAAGTGCAGCTATTTCAGAATCTGTATCGACCGGCAATCCATTGTCTGGTAGCCTATGGGCCTCCGGAGGCCGCCTATTTCTCCTCCCTGGGTGCGCATAAATGCGTTTGGGGTTGTTTTGGACTAAATTGTCAAACTTTCTGTATATACCCTATACATGTTGTACCCCTCACCCGTCAACTGATGTCGCCTTGCACGTTTTATTCAACTCAATAGCCTCCCTAGTTTTTTTTATCAGAATACGGAGTACCACACGAATGGCCAAGCAGCCTGCATTGCAGTACAAAGAAGTTTACTGGCCCAGTAATCGTCCCCATGAAAATAGCTCGGGTGTGTCTCACGTTATCACAGTCCGCAACCATCGAACTGTTTGCAATTACCGCGCACATTTCCTCGAGAAGAATACGCCAGATATTTGAACCAGGCCGACGTCCCACGGGATCTTCCATTGAGCTCCTCCAATTTATTGATAAATAATCGTAGTTACTGGCGCCCACTGGTATTTGAATTTCTGTGAGAGATGCGACAGAGGTTCACGGCAAGAATATTAAATCGAGAATAGAAACCCTCTTCTGCCTGCCTCCAGATGGGTTCGCATACATGTTGGTGAGTTGCGTGCTCACAAACTACCTCCAACAAAACGAGTGGAAACCTGTCTGCGGCCGGTTTAAAGCAGCCGGATTCTCAGTCAACGTGTGATGCGCTGAGTACCAAGTAGTGGCCAGCAAAGGCAAACGAACCAGGCATTCGACATCTGATGGAGCAGCTCCAGGTCACCGGTAGATCACTCCACTCATTACATAACCATTGTTGGAAAGTTTTACTCTTACCCGTAATGCCTTGCCGAACCGACTTTCATCTACATATGATTAGTGAATGTATAAAGCCCCTCTTGTAGGTATACATCTTCGACCCTCCTCCGCGCTTCTTCAGCTTGTGGTCGGTGCCAAATAGTGCCAATCCCACAGGATATACCCCAAGCCCAAAGCTTCTTCATGGAGTCAAGCCGCCGTTAAAGCCATGAAAACAGGGATTCTTGCCGCTTCTAGGGCTTCTAATTAATCAACTTTGCCTTTATTATCATGGCTGTTTCCCGCCCATCCACTTTTCCCAACAAACCATTCGAGGACAGCTCCCTGGAGATATACAGTATCTAGCTCAGCCGGAATCCCCTCCTCATGAACCAAAAATAGTGAAAGCAAAGATTTTATTTGTCCTTTTGACGGCGTTTGCGACTTTCTATCAAGGCTATACTTGGATGGGTCCTGTCCTTCGGCGATAGATCAAAAAGAAGCCGGACAGGTTTATCCTTCAACCTATGTGTTGCCGACTCCAATACTATTTTCAGATATCCAGATGGTCCAGATTCGCAAAATGTATCCATACGGAGTTTTCGCGGACGGATTTGGTAGCCGTCTCTTAGCCAACAAGATATCTGGCAAATGATCTGCGTTATGACTTATTCTCTTTTGCATTGAGGTGCAAGCTACCTCAGGGACGGTCGTTATCCGTAATTACTGGACCCTTTATGGTGGCTTCTTTTTAGGGCTTCCAGAAACTATTCATGACCCAGGGGCTCCAGGCTCTGCGTCTGCAGCAACGGGTGTTGCACCTAGAATTATTTCTTCCGCGGTTTTCACTGGCACGAAATAAACGCTCACTGTATCGGCCTCCTGAAGGCACCCTCGACGCGTCCGCAGTTCACGTTCGCCAAAGTTTTCACCGTCTTTGCAACGAAATCAGCATACGACACAGGATTCAGGGCGTAAGGTGCCAGTAATTCTGAATTTTAACGGACTTATTTTGAGAATGCTTTAACGCTGCCGGTGACCCAAGGACCTGTCGAACCTGAGCGTGGAAAATCTTCTTAAGTTTAAAGTATACGATTCCAAGTTTGCTCCAGAATAGGCAAGACGAAACCACCCGTCGCACAACAAATGGCAGGTTTTGACCCTTGAGTTCACTAACTGCTTGTACACTAAACAACCTGGAGCTTTACAAACATGGATAATTTAAAAATGTATTTGGAATTGGTGATAAATAAATCACAGAGCTTAGGGAACATGCACTGCGCGGCGCAACCTTCCGACTGGTGCAGCTGCCACTTGAAATCGGAAGAAAATCGTTTGTATGCGTTCATATACAACGGGTTTATCAGTGGCTCAATATAAATAGTGATTGAATCATAAAAACGTCAATGGTTGTGCAGGATTCCAAGAACGCATTGGAGTCTCGGTCAACAATAATGGTTATGAAGGGTGGATTTGTGCGCACACGGAAGATATAAAATTGTTAGCATGAAGGACAATCCAGTATGAAGGACTAATTTAGCAGAAGACAACAGTGTGAAAAACAGTTTGTCAAACCACTAGTACATTTTAGGATGTTAGTCGAGTCTCATTTTTATCTGGTTAATTGAAGACTGGGCAAAGCCATGCAGATGTGGCAGGGTCTTTATTCAGGGGACCGCCAGGAAATAAAACAGGCCAAAATGTGAAAACAACGTACTAGTGCTGAGGATAATGTGGTTACTTAGAATTTTTGTTCGAAAAAGGAGGCCCCGCCGGAATGTGCTTCTTGCCACCCGTCGGTCCAGGAGGTAGTGAGTAAACCTTGGACTAGGAATGCTCATATGTGGCTGCAGCGTCTACTTCTGTGTGCCAGCCATCAAGTGTAACGAGAGCTGAGAGGCTTTCATTCGGCATTCGCAGGCTGCTGAGCAAAAGGGACAAAATGGAACATCTTACAGTGGTTGAAACGCCCACCGTTCTGGCTTCGGCTGAGACTTGGCTACTTGGGGATGTTTTTGATTCATATGTAGCCTTAATTGCTAATAAGACCTGCAAAAGTGACAGAAATTAGATCAAAGGAAAAGGCAGGGTCACTCATGTTGTTAGGGAGGATATCAAACCCATACCACTGAAACCATACTCTGATACGAATGTTTCCGACGAAGCATCATGTTGTCGCCTGAGGCCAACCATCAGTGGATACCCAAATGCTGGTGTCTTGTTTTAGGCTTAAATTACCCATCCCATATTCACCTCAAAGATGAGTCACTCTTTATTTCCAAGTGATTTCCATCACCCGCACCTAGACTCGATTAACAGACAATATCTACCAGGCGCGGACTCGTTCAGTACATAAATGGTTTCTGCTATCCAAGGCGCCTGGTCTGACACACACTCATTCCAATCAAACCTCCTCGGACTTCAGGTGAAGAAATATAGGGTAGGGTCACAGAGCTTGCAGATCGAGCCGACGAGATTCCATGTAATACGAGAGTCTTAATGTGCTTTGACCTCGGAGCATTTCTGCCGCACCTCGGAGTGGAGGTAGCAATTTTGGGGAGTAGACCAAACAGTCGTTGGAATGGGGCCTATGTGCCGAAAGTAGAAAACTGCATACAAAATCAGCAGGAAAAGACAGCAGTACAACCATCATCCACGCGTGATGCGCTGTTGAGAGGAAATGATATACTTGTGAATTCGTGGCCTCAGAACTGCTATTCCGCGTGGGACTGACAAAAATAAGGAAAATGGTTAAGCATGATGTTAGACGGGGAAATGTTCGTAAAAGTGCGAAATATATACAAAATAGTGAGGAATACTGGCGGCTACAGCCTGTCCTAGCCGGTTCCTAACCTCATCACTGTGGTGGGCTTTAATAAGGCCTTTCGACGCTTATTCCAAGCATTGTCTTCCCTGTGCGAGGAGAAATTTGCTTCTCGATTTTACAGAGTATGTGGATTCTTGAACATTAGTGCATGTTCTCTCTGGCTTCATTATTCCCTCGGGTGAACAGAGGGTGGCTGTTCTTGGCAAACCCCTTTGGTCACTGAACTGTTGTTATATCTCCCCTGCCAAGCTACATCCCTTCCGACAGTAAAGTTCTAGCTCTTGGAAACTGTCCCCGTGAGAAAATGTTCATAGCCCGGGGATGGATTTGGTAAACGTCTCCTGGAAACTTCCGAGTATGGCCTATTTGCTGAGTGGATGGGAAGCTCAAGCCAATACTCTATATTCAAGAAGCTTTCTGGGGATCGCCATAAGCAGGGGAACTATTACATTATGGTGAGATGAATCCACCTCAGTGCCTTTTGAGCTATAGTTCCTTCCGCGGGACACTTGACTGAAGGTTTCAACGATTTGTGGATAGCTGCCCCGTGTCCTTAAGCTGAACTTCGCTCTATAGACCCTGGGCAGTGTCTGGGTTGATGAAACTGCACAAAGAGACCTTTGCATATGACACCTGCCCGCACCTAGCTGCACTGAATGGAAGTTCATGACGCTCATCTCATTTGTAAGAGGTATTAGGATCTGCTTGTAAGGAATCCTCCGCCGGGTTTCCGATTACCTCAGCGTTGTCCTCAAATAGGTGGTGTGAGGAGCTGAGCCCTGATTCCAGAAATTTTGTGGAAGATATGAATAGGATCCACCATAGGATTGAAACTTGAGCTAAACAAACTCTTCTCCGGAACTTCTTTTGGTTTAGGCAATTGGCCATCCATTTATTGACTGATAGCACAAGGTTCACCGATCGCAGGCCCATGTCCGCGGTCGGCTAACGAAAACGGCTTCCAGAGGCACAAGTGCCACACCATCCCATAATAATAATCGTGGAGCACGGCTTCAGATGGAGCACCGGAGCCAGCTCACCTTTGTGTTTGGGTATTCCAATATGCATAACTCTTGCTTCTTTAATCAGCATTCCTTAATCCTGCCAATAGTCGTAGCGACCGGTTGGGCTGGGATGCAATCATTCCCGTTTACTCTGTTTTCTATGTTGTTTATGGGTTTGATTTTAATTTTCTTTTTGGTTTCTGTTTGCGATATCCACTTTTTCCCCGTCCAACTACCTGCATAGGCTTGCTATAGAATGGACACTTATCAAAGCTTCAACGTTTCTGAGCCACAAAACCTAATACTCATCGAGAAGTAAACGAAGTCGTAACCTGTGATCCTCATATTCTCAATTGTTTCCGAGCCCTTTCTCCCAACGACGTTCAACAAAACTAGTTTCACCATCCTTAAAGTCTGTTTCTATTCTTGAGTGCCCACCACATTCACTTAATTAATTTGATTTTGGTCCTAACGTGGTCGAAAGTCCCGAAAGATTTCTACTTCCCCAGACTGACGCGAACCTTGCTTCCATCTCTTCATTTTAACCTGACGACTCCCCCATCCTCCTTGCGTTCCTCCGACTCCCAATACCACCCGTTTCTTGGTCCTCCCTATAGGGTATGAAGGACCTGTCATATTTCACTGGCGATGCATCTTACGGGCTATCCTTCCCCTCGTCCCATTCTTCCAGATGACCGGTTCCCTTAAACATTCGACATATTCGCGCTCAAATTGAAGATTGTCTACTAGCTTGGACATTGTGAACATGGTCTTCGTCTTCTAGATGTACCTAGTCGTTGCCCCGTACACCGAAGAACCTCCTAAGTAGCCCCAACAAAGTGTTGGCGCGCACATTACAAAATGCACTAGCCAGAGATGCCGCCGTTTTATTCGCATTGCTGCTGTCTCCGCACCAAATAGCCAACTGCAAGGAGTTTCAGCTTCTTCTCGATGGTTTGGCACTCTGTGAGAGTATTCTGTTCCCGATGAAGTCTCTTTTTGTCCCCGTCTTCAAAAATGGCTTTCCCAATGACTGCACTAAGGAGTGGTAACCTAACCTCAATAGCTGCTCTGGTCTCTCATCCTTTGCGGGCTTTCCAACAGGCTTACAGTGCAAATTGTGAAGAACTGGTCGGGTTTCGGGACGATCGTGGACGAATCGTTCAAGTCTTCCCCCTCAGAGCTATTAGAGCACATTTTACCTTTCAAGACCAAAGAACATCGTGTTCTTAGGCATAAGCACAATATTCCGCTGTGTTCATAGATCTGCGTTGTGACACAGTTTGTCGAGGAATGGAGCATTTGAAAAGATGTCGGTTTTCAAGGAATAATACCGTCATACTTCAGGTCTATTTATGGCATATGGTTAGCTTTCGACACACTTTGTCGTCCCCAGTGAAGCATTGCAACGTTGCCCTACATCCCCATTCTGCTTCAAGTTTGCCATGGTGGATGTCCTACCGAACGCTTTATTTGGTCCATTGGATGACGATGTTGGAATCCTACCAGGGGAAAAATGTTTTAATTAGAGTATGCCAGTGATAGAGCTAGGCTGCTTACCAACTCACAGGCGATTCAGCGTGCGTTGGATTGCTTGGTGATTGACGTATCGGAACACGGTATGCGTTTTTCACTTTCAAAATATAAGGTACTTTTTCAAGACTGGCAGGAACCTGTCTACACTTATCCTTTGTGGCGGTCGGTTAGAAGTAGTCAGTACCTTCAAGTACCTCGGGAGCCGGATCACATCCGGCGGAGGTGTCGGGGCGGAGGTCACATCACGAATTGCGAAAGCCGGAGCAGCTTTCGCGAACCTGCGGCAACTGTGGCGCCGCCATGACACCCGACTTTCAGTCAAAGGAAAGGCGTACAATGCCACAGATTGTAGTGACTCTCTTTACGATTGAAAGATTTTACCGATTCGTTTCGGCGACCACTGATTTCTCCGAAACATTGTTATTGTCTGTTGGGTACATTTATTGAACAATGATTAGGTGCATCGTCGTGTGTTGGGTCACGCAGTCTTCCTCCGGCTTGGATGCTGGCTCCACTTTGGTGACTTGGACGCGCATTCCATATTCCTCCTATCGTCCATCTTTTCTTTCTTTTCTGCACGCAATGGACAAAGGCGGAAGAAGCAATGCGGCTGTGAGCCAACGTAGAAGTATGAAGAAACTGCCTTCGGTTTTGGCCTCGGTTAGTGTTCCTCGCCTTCCTGGTCCAAGCCCGATTGTTGTTGGTTGGGAGGGCTGAGTGACATGACTGAAGACGTAATCATCGGTGCGAATGCTTTATTGCCTGTACGTATAAAATATCTCTCTTATGAGCACCGAACATAACAAAAAGTCACAAAATGTGCACTGTGAAAACCGACACAAAAACTCGATTTGTTACTGGTTGTCAATTTTGCCGCCTTGCGCTTTCAGTACTATTCTACCAGCATGGTGCTACGTTACTGCCGTTTTTCTTTGGACGTCGGTAATATACTTATGCAAGCATGCACACCGGTCATAAGTGATCAAACTCACAACTCAACAATATACCCATCTTATCATCTGTGCAGGCGATGCTCCCTCACACTAGCTTTTATTCTCACCAATTTCCATGCATACGTGCTGACCTTATATGTAGGCTTCCCAATCTAGTCGTCGGTCTCTTCGAATAGATACAGATGGAGACAATACCCTAGCAGTCTCATCTTCTCAGCTCTACCACAGGAACCACCCATTGTGCATGTGCCACCTCCCCAACATAATTTTTTTAATTTGCGCTTAAAGAGACGAACACTAGTTTCTCCCGCAAATTCGGCCGAAATCTATTCTAAACTAGTTTCACCTTCCGCGATAGACGGTTAAGCAAAGCAAGTCTACTGAGGCCGGCTCTAATTGCGTACGAACACTTTTATGCTTGCCGTAGTGGTCCCAAAGTGCAAATAAACCAGCAGGCTGAGGCACAATGCTCCCAGGATAATACGCTTGGTGTAGATTAGTTCACTAGGCCTTCGGCACACCACGGGGAGCAAGTGGATCACCTGAATATGATACTGTGACTTTTTCAAACTTCAGCATTTCCGCAGCGAGCAGAGTGAAGCAGTGGTTCCACCACATCTGAAGCAACGCGTATGGAGTCCACAAGACTTTGAAGTTTTCGAGCAAAAGCTTACCAAAGGGGCGGCTGATAGAAACGGTTATGTCCAAAGAGGATGCACATTCCCGTCTCTTCGTGGTCTGGCGTTTAGTGTTTGTGAAAGCAAAACAGATGGTCGCCCCAATTTACATGACCTACGCGCTGTAAGTCGAGTCACAGTTAAGGTTTTGTGGTTTTCCTGTGTACATGCCCGTGTGCTTGGCAAGATTGACTTAGAGCAGCCAGGTCCCTGACCACCGTTCTAGTTTACCCAAGCCTGTCGGATATTGAAAACATCTTGAAATCACGGGTAAACTTGAAACATGATGAGTTGAGAGCAGACAGCAAGTCGTTGATGTGTACCAGGAATAGCATTGGGCCGATAACCAATTTTTGGGACAACGGTAGGGGCAGAATATCACCGCGGAGAGGGAACGGTCAAGGTGAAAATAGGCAGCCCATCATCGCAGTCGGTTACCGAAGCCAATGGCCTGGAATCCCAAGACAGCGGCCCTGCGTGACTTCAGAAACCGTCTTTATAAGGTCACCAAACACCACGCTCGTGGAAAGTCCTGCGGTCTTTGATTCCCACCATCTTTCGCTGGCGAAAGGCGAGTTGGATGAACCAAACCACCGCCTCTAAAACCCATGTTTTTTTCGGAGGAGATGACACTCCGCTCTGCGATCGCTCACTCACACTGCAGTTGGAAGTGCCACAGCCCTCGTTGGGGAATGGAAAGACGATGGACTTTTTCACGCCTTAGATGCTCCCCAGCCCGGACCGGAGGATTGGACAGCATTTTAAGGGGCGGAACAGAAATCGTTAGCCGGCTTTACTAATGAAAAGTGGCATACCCTGTCTTCTTCCAACCTGCAATTGCGGGAACTTCCTTCTCAGAAAGTTTCCAGGGCTGAGGCATAATGAAGTTAGTCGCACCTTGGGTGACGAATGAGTCTCATGAAGTGAGCGGATTCATGTTAATGAACTAGTGTAAAGGCCTCACAGTCACTTCTTTTGTTCCATCAAACCGTCAATCATTAGCGCTTGGGTACCAGTTTTGCCTTGTGGATCGACTAAGATAAACGAGTAAGCGTTTAGGGACACCAGCCTCAAAGTCTCTCTGCTTGACGAAAAGACGGCACACTCAGAATGTACTTGCTGAGTTCTTTATTTGAACCACTCGAGCGCAATATGCGTATCATGAGGGAGCTGCCGTCTGATCAGACACAGAGCGTTTGAGGCTGTTTTATTGATCTATCTTAGTCGATCCATCAGGGCGTTGCTTATTGGTATTTTGGATTCAAATGCCGCTAGCGCTAACGTTGACGTGGTGTACATATGTGCACTTAATGAGTGGCCACAGTTGCCATTTGTAGGTGCAAACCGGTGTATCTAATGCCCCTGATATTCCGAGTCATCCAGAGAATCATTCGAAATACGATAGCCAAGCACCCCAGTGTGAATAGACCACTAGAAACTCAGCAGCATGGTTTCTGTGGTGGAAGGTCTTGCTTCAGGCTTGGTATTATTGATTTATTTCATCATATATTTATTTTTTCACTGCAATACGCTACTTTCCAATAACATTGATGGCTAACTTAGAACCTTGCGTAGTCAGACTGAGACTGTGAACGCAAAGGGACGACATGCAGGGGCTAATCCGTGTGGCAGAGAAGGCTCTTCATTGAAAAAATAGACCAGATGACCTCAGAATGGCAGGCTTTACCTGGGTCATCTCCCAACACGAGCAAGAAGTCCTCAGACTGAAGAACAAATTTTGCTTGCTTTCTTGGGCAGTCGCTTAGCTAGAATCTTACCGGGCATTTATTCTGGGCAGATGAAAAATTTGTTAAGCAGGGGAATGAACGAGCCCTAATGTGCAGTATTCCATCGCAATTTATTCGCTGCGCCTCTGGAATCGTGGTTCTCGCCTAAGTAACCTGTGTTCATGTGCAAATCCTATACCTCTCTCAGCAATATTTCGCCAGTATGCTTACGGCTCGAAAGACCAACATCGTTTTGAATAGTGGCTAACGGATTTCCCATTATACACGAAAGGACACTGACGTTTTGAATAGGAATAGATAGTTGACTGAACATTGCTGAACGGACGGTTAACGTTCAGTGTGCACACCGGTTAACATGTACACGGTACATACAACACTTCTCAGCCTCTCCACCAGCCAAATAGTGTTTGCAACGCCAATTTTCTGTTAGATATTTAAATACCTTACTCCTCTTTAAATATACCAAACTCCTGTCAACTCAGACTGCTTTGAAAGGCCCTTGTACCTACTCACGGAGTGCATGAAATGGCGTTTATGAGTTAGAATTCGAGTCGTGCATTCGTAATCACTGCCGCTGTGTTTTGTGTCCTTCTCCGATTACATAAGCCTACCTGTTATCGCCTGGATCAACAGGCTTTAACAGTGAAATACAGACGCTAGCTTGATTTGTGATACCAACGTTCTCAATGCATTTTCATCCCCAGAATTACCCCAGTGTGATGCTGAAAATGCATCTTCTGAGTGATAATATCCATGGTGAGATTTTACAATGGGCCTAGAATTGTGCGTAACAGCTAGTCCTTCTTCATCTAAACCCATGCTCCAAACCGGTTGTCTGTCTGAAACGCCCCATGTCATATGGTGCCCAGAAATCCGCACATGCGAAGCTCGACCGTTTGTGGGATTCGGCAGCGAATATCCAGCTCAGCCTGCCTGCATAGTGATGATTGAAAGAGTGAATGTTTCAGTTAGTTTGATTATTCTGAAATGTACCAAGGCTAATTACTAGATTCGAACGAGGGAATAATTGTATAAAAATGATTTACTCGACGTTTATCCTTAGGTTAGGGTAGAGGATGCCGGCACGGGATTGACTTTGATCTGACTTACCTCTCGATTTGTATTTCTGAGTTCGCTGAGAATAAAAGCGTTTATTGAAAAATTGATTTCATTGTGCGAACCATGTTGTATAAGAGTCTAAAGTGGCTAAGATCCCCTGTCCTTTTTTGTCAGCAAGCTTCACATCTCTCCCACTGTTTCGCGAAATCCGTTCTGTTTATTAACGGATTGCTCTTTTTTTTCAGAAGCTTCTTCCTTTCTCGCGGAAGATTCTGCAAAAATCTACCCTCCCCCCTAAATGCGGCCTGCAATAAAAATGTTGTGAAGGGTATTGAGTGTGAAGCCCGCAAAAGATGGTCACATCCGAAGTGCTGGGTATTTAAAACGAAAGTTTACCCGCTGCAATGCCAAAACAGCTGGGTTGAATGGAAATGCAGCCAAAAAAACGTGGAGAATGAGGGGATGACGATTCAAAACCGTTTACCTGCGTCCTCCAGGTTTGCAGAAGTGCTTTTGATGCCAAACGTAGTTTGTCCTAGGCCATACGCTGGCGCGGTCAGCTCTTAGAGAAACGTGGCTGCGCAGTTGGCAAGTGGACGCAGGTGTGATTGTCCATTTATGACTTCCTCCATGATTGTCAGGAGAGCAGCAACGGCAGAGTTGATGCAAAAGACCAAATCAAAGGCACAAGCAAGTCAGAAGTCCAAGTTCAAGGAGGATTTCGCTCCCACAGCAAAAAACGTAGTTACTCTTTGGGTATTGCGATGGGTGACCTGGTAGCAACGCGTAAGAATAACAATATGGGCTTAGAAGGAGAAAGAATATCGACAATGCTCTACCCCAAGTTGTATGGTAGCAGAAACAAGTGGCCTAAGCCTGTTACGGCTACTGCTGAGCATGGTGCCCCTATTTTAGTGATTTCTGGCAAAAGCAGGAATGACGAGGCAGAGCCTTTGCACTTATCTTGGGGACAGGAAAAAGTATCAATGGAAAGGAGTGGGCTCCCAAATCCTAGAAGGGATAAACCATATTGAACCCTAGATCAAATTATGCACTGAGAAAGCTCAGTTATGCGTATTGACACTGCGAATTCCATGGAGGTAGGCTAACGTGGGATGCATGAATACAGCCTCAATTGATGACCAACGGGAAGATTCGTTGTTCCCGTGTTCTGACAAGTGTATTTAACGAGGCATCCAGGGCCACCATTATGGTGACCTCATTCTACCAAGAAAAGATTAGACCATTGAAACGTGGGACCTCTCAGAACACAGCACTGAAGCAGCTTTCACTCATAAATTCCCAGCCAGCTCAGAGAAAGCAGTGTCGCACGCTTCCCAGACAATTACACAAGATGAAAGACACCATGGTCGGCTAGAATAAGAAGCGTTGGCTCTAGCACTTACAGTCAATGGATTTTATGAGTCCTGGTAAGATCCTTGCATTGTGCGCTAGTCAAGGGCAACTATAAACCACCATTGACGAGCGCCATATACCGTTTATAACCATACTAACTGGATGAAATGACGTGACCACGTCCATTCGTGTACAGCTCTGTATCGGCTGAAAAACTGAACCGTCAGTTTAATAAGGATGTGATAATATTACCCACTCGTAGTAGATTCTGAGACAAAACAAGTTTTATATGAGTCTGCTCAGAAGACGCTAGTAACGAAATACATGGTACGGAAGGAAAACAACCTAAGTCATGAGTTTCATCCCATATTTTACTCTCTAAAAATGCCTGGCTGCGACGTATCACCGACCACTGTTTTACGGAAATCTGCTGCAGCAGAGATGTCCTCACTGTGGTAGAGGGTTTATCTTTGTCGTCTGAACACATAGTAATCCCAAAAACGGCACAAACCAGGGTACTGGAGTAGGTACATAATAGACAGCTAGGTATTCCACACAAAATCGCCAGCTCCATGCACGACATGTTACAAAGAGTTACCCTGCGGTCCTGAGATCCCCACAAAGGTTCTGCAAAACGCATCCATATTTCCAGGACCTTAAAAAAAACGCAGTTCCATCGGCCTGCGGTCCCAGGGACTCAAGATTGTGTAACTGTGGTGAGTTTCAGTGGGCACAACCACGCTTTGTTTTTGTTGCTGACTCAAAAGCATCATTTGCGCAAGCGGAAACACGAAAGAGGATAAGGGAAAGGTCGGCTGAGAAAGTGCAAGTTGAACAAAAGTACTAAAGAAAAAGGTTTTCTAAAGCAAGAAGGCCACCTTAACAGCCGGTTGACCGATTCTATTCATCCATCGCTTGGGGGATCTCGTGTGCCAATTACACGATCCAGTCCACTAGTTAAATTTTCCATAAGTTTTACTCATTTCATCGGCTGACCACCCCGAACCACTCTACAATCACTACCTACCCTGCAGAACAGGGTAAAGGCAGTCGTTCTGTAGACATGAACAAAACATGTCTACAACCAACAAAATGTGTTCTGATTCAGTACCTGTCCTAAAGGCTGAACCGTAGGACCCAATAATTTAGGACCAAGCTGAGTTGCTCAGAGAAAAATGCTATGAAGACAACAGTGTTCAAACAACCGAAGTGCTCGCACATCTCTCAGTGGCCAAGTTTCGGAGCGGTGTAGTACTAACTTCTTGCTACTGTGTATGCTGCACTCTTGAACGATAAGCAGATGCCACGCAGACGATGTAGATGCATCGAATTTTTGAATGCTTATTGATCTCTTGATACTTGCAAAGAAGTTTCATTCGACGCAAGACCACCAGAGGAGATAAAGCTTATGAAGCAACCAAATCTATCCATCTTACCCAGTCGTCTCCGCAAAAGAACAAGGTTTGGCTCGGAGCCAATTCAGTTCTGCGACACCATTTTGCACTTCGAGAGTGCAGGGTGTATCTCAAACATATCTGCATCATCGTTCAGTTAACCGAGAAAACAACCGACTTACTCTTATTGTAATAACTACTCAACATAGTCAGAAATATTCTTCTTTAGAACTTTAACCATTATCAATACCACTGCTATTTTGACAAGACTGTTGGCACAACTTGATCCATGGGTTCACGAATCGTTGGCTACTGATAATGGTCCTCCGGTACCCATTGTAAGTGACAGTAAATTAATGGATGAAAAAACTATCCACAGAAGCACACGACCGGTTACGCGGTTAGTGTTGCTTATCCGATGTTAAAGCATTCACCAGTTCACCCAAATTGTGTTAATCAACTCGACATCCACGGAATTCATCTTACCTCGTATGGTCAAACGGTCAGGCAGAAAAAAAAATTACAAGAGCCTCACGGAGAAATAAGCATACTGAAAATGCTCGGCAGCATTTGGATGACATTTCGTCCAATCTTTAATGCAGCCAACCCGAAACAACGCATTAACAACAAAGGTCTTGGCAGGTGCATGTGAAAACAGCTAGATTCCAGGCAACCCATAAAAGTGCCAACTTTCTATAATGAACAAATTGCAAAGCGCTTCAACAGAAATCACGGTGTAAAACCACACCGATATAACGGCGACAAAGTTCATGTTTCGGGTTTCCACCACAGCACAAATCAATGGGAACCAGCAGTGATTTATATCCGATTGGGCAACTTCATACAAAGCGTTCGGCAGGACAGCTGCGCAGTTAAATGACACGGTAATCACACTAGAGGATGATAAAACGCCAGCGCATCAGATCGGAAGAACGAAAAAGAGTTCCCAATGGATGTAACTTGGGAGGCTAGCACGGTCGATGACGAAACAACAAGATAAGAGCAACCAAATTCTTCAGGCCTAAACGAGAGATGTTCAATGAGCTAGTGGAACCCTTTCACATGACTTCATTTTGGGCTATATAATAAGTCATATGAATACGTTTTCCTTGTGAAAAGAGTAAATAAGTGGACTCTGAGTCATAGGTATGTACGCATACCCATACTGATTTAGTGCACAAAAGTAGCATCGGGCTGCCGGCCCCTTGTCATGTGACAAATATTCTCTTGTATCAATTTATACCTACCGACCACATTCATATGATGCCCGTAAACACGCGTCCTGCTCAAACGGTAAACTTCATGTTCAGTGAACGGTAGTTGTTCCTCAGCATTGGGCTCACAACAAATACATTGTGTTGGATGAATGAAGTCAGAAGAAGTGCAACTCATTGAGTGTAGACCTCCCTCCGGCAAATAAACAGCAATTCAAATAAAGTTGTTGCTGGCTTTCCGTTTCGTTGTTGCCCATATTCTTCAAAATACCCACGATAGGACATGCCGACGTGGGAATATCCTGAAAGACTGGCAACGGCGTAGTGTCATCGACTTTCCAGAGATTTGATTATCTTGGCACAATTTTTCTAGCATCCGTTTTGACGCTTGATACCAATTATGTGACATTTGTTCGGCTGCGTTTATTTTATTGCATATGGGACTTGTACGCTCCTGATCATTCTTACCTTTTCGGCAGCACTCGCTTTCGAATGGCCTCGACTACACGGCACCTCCCTATCGTGGTGTGCCTGCGCGTGCATTGTCGTGTCGGTGCTATTTCAAGACCACGACATATACAATACAACGCTCGCATCTGGTTGTTGTCTCGAGCCTTCTCTCTATCGGCTACGGCTACAGAATCCGAAAGAAGGCACGTCCGAGGTCGCAGTCCGGACGCCTTCTAAAGGGGTGCCATACCCTTTTTTCCAGAAGAGCTTACCCCAAGGCGAGAACAGCACAATCATTATTTGGCTGTTGCTAAACGAGCGAAAGGGTTTACGTTTACTTTTTTCCAATAGGGAAAACCGCTGTACGAATATCGCGACTACAAAAGGAAAACCTGAAAGGTATTCAGGCACGGAATCATGCAATAAGACGACTGTGCCCTGCAAATAGTCACTCAACAATAGCTTGGGGCTTATATTGGTAAACTGGTTGTAGCATAAGAGTCAGGAGGAACATCAGTGACTCGGCAAAAAAATGAGTTGCCTTTTGTCGTTATTTTCCCATGGTTAGCTTTTCTGATCGACTTGGATTTTGTTGCGGCCACCTGGTTGCATGGATTCTACTGCAGTCAGTAGCTGAAAAACATTAAATTCGTTAAACAAACGAGTTCGATGCTTACATGACATAGAAGCTCGGATTTTCGATTTGGTAACGGCTAGGTTGCCTCCCCGGATATCAAGCGTAAGGAAATGTTGTCAGTGGTACCATACAAACGGTATATTCCGTTGTCCGATTTTTTCCCTGTTAAGGAGTCTGAAGGGAATCCGCCGGCTATCCACAGTAGAACTTCCGAGAAATTAAGTCCGAAGGTTGCAGCTGATTCAAGTAATTCCGAAAATCACTGTGGTCCAGAAGAAAAAAGACTTTCAGGCTAACTGCTTGGGTTTCCATAAAACTGGGAAAGTCCAATAATACTGGATGTGAAACTCACAACTCCCCAAGGAAATACGTCCGCGTGTTGACCATACTTACGCTGGCTTCTATTCCCCGCCTCTATATCGTCCGTTGTCTGTTACGATCAGTGGTTCAGCAGTGGGTGTTCAGCAGGCTGTTCGAGCATTATTAATCATGTATGAAGTAAACAGCATGAAAAATTTAACAAAACAGTCGACGTACTGTAACAACCATAAAAGCTGTAATTCATAGACAATTCGCGAGGGAAATCAAAGCTTTTGGGAGGATAAAGCATTGTCACTTCAAACAAATGAGAGTTTCGGATCCCAGATCCAACAGCTACTTTGCTAGCAGATGGCAGTTCTCTGTTGCCCAGCTCATTGCCATCCATGGCATAGCGAGACCGCATTCCAGACTGAAGGGTCACTGTTGCCCATTCTCCCTTTCCCGTGTAGTAAACCCCGATGGCTATGAGACACGTCCCTGTCATTATACTCGTGCATTAAGCATGTCATGAAAGCAAAAATGTGCTCATGCTTCACAAATCGCTGGGAACAATTTCCGAATTTCAAAGCAAAAGAACCCGTCAAAACCCTAAGAATAATTATCGAAAAAAATTGCAGTATTCACAATAAAACCCAATCATGCGAAATAGAGATATGTACAGTTTGGTGGAAGGGAAAGTGAATTACTGTACAAAACACTCTAATTTCCCTCCTAAGTGCTCCGCGTAGCGATCTGCCAGTCGCTTTCGAAGTGCCGCCAACTGTTCATGAACGTGTTGAACCCGTTCGGCCTGAATCCGCAAATCGCAATCGGAGATTGACAACGGTTGGTGACCAAGGCTTTGTGAGAACAGCGGAGACCCGGAGTCGGCACGCAAAGCTAAAGAAGTATGCACGATTGAGATATTTCCATTTTCTGAATAGCAACATGTAGAAATGTAAAAGTTTAGTTGGTGATAGCAATGTACAAAACAAAGCACATCGTCAGTCTCAAAAATGGAATCAATAAGAGTTGACCCTCGGTTTTCGGTGTCTAGTAGACTTTACAAACCAAGAAAATTTTTCTAAGTAACACATTTACAGGTATCGCCAATTGTGATGCATTCGAAAAATTCCTAAAGTTCTAATGCTTGCGAAGCATCAGCAAATATTGGGAATTTACTTAACTTTCCCTTAATTATATCTGGTTACAGACTGCAATAAGGCCAGTTAAACGAAGATGACCTTACTTGTAAAGGTACACAAGTTTCAACATGAGAAATGAAACCATGTTAAAGCATGAAAATTCTGAAAAGGTTTTTGGAAGGGCCTCGAGAAAATTCTCAGTTTACAATCAAAAACGCTCTACAAAATTTGCCTGTCAAACAGAAACATTCATTTTAACGAGTGTTCTATCCACGATTATATCTTCAATTATAGGATGAAGATAGTCGCCTGTTAATTGGGATACTTTGAGTTAACTGGAGTCTAGTAATCACGGCTGATCATAAACAAGCAAGTTTTCGTTTAGGCAGGATCATGATTCACATCAAAGTTGGAACTTACGTCAGGACCACCTAAACGCACTGCGTTAGTCGCATGGCTTTGGTACCGTGATAATGAGGCAGTGGGCGAGAAGCTGAAAAACCTTCTGGTACTACAGTGCAGATGATTAGATGATTAAAAAATCTCGGTCAATTTAGGTTTTCGCGCTTAAACATTCAGCGTTTTAACCTAACCAAGGCTTCAATCCATGTAATATCAAATGAATAAACTAAGCCAAGAGGATGCTTTCACAGAGGAAGTCCATCACATCTGAAAGTGACCACAGAGTTACTTATACCCATGTTGAAATTTTACGGGAAAAGTACTTTTCTATAATCCTACGGCAGATTATTATCGCCATTTGCCGCTCCCTTGTTCAGATCAGTGTCAGCGGATATGAAGCATAATTCACGCAGGGAAACAAAAAAGTAGTTACTCTGATCCATAACAGGAAATGCCGGGCCCCTATTATGGTGACCCGTTAGTTTTGTGGATGAATGCACGACGTGGTGACCCGAAGGACACTGAAAAAATGGACATCATTAGAAGGAAATTCTTCGAAAAGTTATTCCACCTCCTTACTTCAGTCCAAATTATTCACTCTTACACGAATAAAAAAAGAATCAAAACATAATCTGTTAGGGATAGCGGAAATTTTGTTGCTGTGGTGACGGAGATATTCCCTTGGTTCTAAGAAAGCGGGCAACATAAAGAGGCGATAAAAAATCCAAAAGACGCTCCGTGACTCATTCTACCAGAATTTAGTAAACATGTTGTCACGAGTACGGCGATTTTCTGTCAATTTGACTTGAAACGAATAAAAGCACACTTGGGTCCAAGGCATGATCCATATAAAAGCGTACCACGGCAGGAATCTTGATCCTATTTAAAATATGTTGTGTCCTGACGTGATCAATTAATAAGCTATCTAGTCAATCGCTTTTGATGTGTAAATTCTAAAATTTCTTGGAGTATGATGTGAAAGCGATCTCAAATTGGAACTGCTGGACGTCATATTAAACATGGTCAAAAATGACGGAAAGACAGTGGCGGGCCAATCGACTGCCATCGTTTATTGATGCTGGATTTCTACTAACACTTGCCTCAAACTGCTGTGGATAAACCTCATTCTGTTGTTCCTATCGGGCTCGCAATGCATCAGGGTTGAGATATACGTACGGAGGCTACGCTGTTTTCCGAGGCAAACACTAGTTGGAAGATCAGTCAAAGCGAGTAGTCCATGACTAGGCTAAAAAGTATGGAAACCGTAACCAGCAGACTGCCCCGAGTAAATCCAATATGATTACCGGGTTGGGTTTTACGAGATCCTCAAACATGGTGATATGGCTCGATGCGGTAACCAGTGGCGTTCTTATATCTGAAACGTTTTAGCATTTATGCAGCTCTTATGACTAATCATCTTACGACTTTACATTCACCATTATTCGATGTTGTAAAACAGCAATCAAAATTACAGCAATTTGGAGCAAGGTTGCTAGAAATAAAACAAGTGTCACTTTTCTATGCCATGCAGGCCACATGGGTTAAGCCGCTATGTTGTTAAAAGACTTCGGACAAACCAAACACGGATAGCACTATTCACTTAGCCAAGCTTTATAGGCATACAAACACAAACAAAATGACTTCGGATCCTTGATTATCAACAACGGGATTAGAAATAGGAACGGAGTGGAATTAACCTAGATGAGCAAGAAGTGCTAAAATTTGATGTACCTGTCTCGTCCCGAGGTAAACTGGACTCATCAATATCGGGAGTCGAAATGGACCAGTCGTACATTGGTTTCGGTTCGAACAACAGGCTGGCCAAATCCGGTCTTTGTCCCTCGGCTATTTTCGTTAACTGACTTGACAAACGTCCCAATTCCTCCACTGCCCGAGATAGAGTAGTTAACAGACGGCCCCGTTGTGCCCCCTCTGTGGATTTCCATGCGGAATTCGACTGAGACAAAGCAGATTTTGTGTTCAACAGCTGCGACAATAATTCTTGCTTCTCGGCATTCAACTTGGAGAAAAGAGGATTAAAAAAACTAGCAAGTCAAATTCCTGTCACAATGCTTTAATAACGGTTAGAAACAGACAGAGAAATACAAAAAATAGGAAAAAAACAATTTTAAAATGGTACGAATTTTCGGAGGACTGCAGGAAGATCATAGGTCAACGGACCACTTAGTATCGTATATACGAATCCGTGGTATTTAAAACTGAAAGAATTTCTTATTAATTAATAATTTTAGCACAAAGTTTTGCTTCTGTCGAGCTCTTCGGTGCTGTGCACACCCGAACAGCGCCACGGAACCAACGGCGAACTGGTCACTTTCAAAGATTTCACTCACTTTTTAGTGGGATAATCACAAGGACCTGTATTAAAACGGTCGTCTAAATCAACGCTGTTCATCTAATTAGTCGTAATTACGAATTTGTGATGGATCGTTTAAGCGAATCCACGTGATATCCGGTTCCTGAACCAAAGGTAAGGTAACTAAAGCAGTTAAACACTTAAATATTTTCGTAAATGCTTCACGTATGAACCCAAGGGAAGGGGAATGCACCATAGCCATTAGCGTTTATTACAAGAACGAAGACGGAGCCCCCAACCATGGCTTTCAAACATGGATTAGCAAAAAATACAGGGAAAACATGGGTCAAATTCGGTAAAGAATCAGACGACAGCGAATTGCCGTCTACCAGCAAATTACTTGAAAGATGTGAGATTCGAAATTTTGGCCCCAACACAGTGACAGACGCTTAATCCGCTTGACCACACCCGCCAAAAAGGCGAAACTGATAGTATGCTCTACCGTGAGATCTAAAACTGAAGGATGAATCAGGAACAATGATATGGTAGGTAGGTTTACGGGCACATTTGAAAATCACCTTCTCGTTCAAAAACAAAGCAACCAGAATAGTCCTCTAAATGTTACCTCGCTAGTGTACTTAGGATAAAAGTGGCAAAGAGAAGCCGGCAGTTGTTTCGTCCTAGAATATCAATGAACATCAAACTGATCTAGAAAAAACACTGTGGAAACATATCTATCAAATTCCCCCAGCCCAATGGGTGCTTTATCTACCTGTAATGTACTACATATACATATGCCGCAGGAACATGCTAGACTACTCAGAGATATTAATTCTGCCAGTCTTCTCAAATATCCATCAAAAAGACCTGGAGTATATTCTTAGCTGCTTCTCAAGAAACGTTCATCTGTCCGGAGGTTAACCCCAAGTGATAAGTTTTGTATTATCTTGTTCATGATAACATAAATATATCCCGGGAAAAAAATTAACTATGGAGAGGCAGACAACATATTAAGAGTTCATATTTGTTCGACATCAATCGGGACTTTGTCCGTGAGGACTTTCTAATCTCAAACCTATTGAACACTAAAACCCTTATAGCAAGGCTTTGGGCAAGTAAACAAAGATAAATGACACAAAACTAAAACATACGGAACCATTCAAACGTACCAGAGGATATGATGTGCTTATGAAGTGATAAAAGTTCTCAATCAGCTTACGTACCTCCGTAATGCGTGTTTTCAGTTGACGAATTTCGGTTTGCCTGGCGACTATGGTGGTCTTTAAACCAGTAATACCAGCCGTCTCACGAGCCAACTGTTCTTCAAACTGACGTTTGGTCATTTCCAAACAAGCCTCTGTGGCTTCCACCCGATGACTCTCAGCTTCTAACAACTAACCTTGGGAATGGATTAGATCAGTACAAAGGAAAGGTGAATAGCACCACATTAGTGACTTAAAAAATGAGCGCTCTTTGATGTACTAATCGTAGGTAACAGCAGACATTATATTCAAAAGTGCAGAAAAGGAGCAACCAGCTGTCAATGATGCGATTCTTGGTTTAACATACTGAACTCAAACATTCTGGAGAACCAAGAGTGAAGAACAAATGGAATTCATGATATACACTGTTTTGTCTGATTAACTACCAAGTTTGTCAGATCGTCTTGGCGACATCTTTTATTTTGACGTTTTAACAACAGTCCAACTGAAAAATCTATTCAACTATCCGCTTGCGTACAATGAACTAGTCAGTGGAACAAAATAAAAATAGGCCTGATGCATCTATATGAAAAGAGCCAAGTGTACTCTGGATGTGCATAACACTGTCGTTAGGCGGCCTAACTGCAGTTTTTCAGCTCAGCGCCGGCTTCGTTAAAAAATACTCGGCTAAAAACAAAGTGGGTGCAACGAGCTTTTAAACGACTGTTCTGTTGGTCATGTTGTCCCTGAGCTAACGCTCGTCAAGGCAGTTAGCTTCAACGAACAAATACAGATTAGCGTAACTACACAGAAAAACAATCCCTCAATCTAGGTATGACAAATGCTTTGGGAGATTAGATTCACAGCCTATTCCAGCTTTATTCTGAATAGTGAAAAACTATTTCGAAAGGATTTAAATATGGTGAAACCAAAGGAGAAAACGTATAGCTGTGTGATGACTGTCAGATAAGCAACGAAATGAGGAACAGCACAACCAATCAAACAATGTGACAATTAAATACCGTATTCGTAAACACAAATTGACAAAAAGCCCCTTTCGGTGCCTCACCTGTCAGCAAATTTGTCTTGTCTTTTATTCGACCTGTCTCTTTTGTCTCTTTGCTTGCCTATAATGCCGCCAATGATAACGTGCCCGATACTCGCAACATTTCACTGTCAAATGGTATCGTCAGTGGTTTCCAACCTGGCAGCCCATATTTTCTCAGACCTCGCCAGCCTCTGAATCTCGGTTCCTTCAATGTGCGCACTTTAATGAAGGTTGACCAACAGGCGTGTTTGGCTCTGACAGTGGACTGACTCACTTTCGATGTCTGCTGCGTCAGTGAAACACGAATTCAGGATTCAACTAGAGTACTTCAACTAACTGAGCCTAATGTCAAGATATTTCCTGCGAACCTCCGGAGACGAGGCAGCTCCACAAACGGGTCAGTGCAGTGTAGGAATAGTCTTGAGTGGGAAGGCTGAAGAGACCCTTTTAGACAGGATCCCGGTTAACAGTCGTTTGCGCACCGTAAGACTGCAAGCCTAAGTCGGCGTCCAGAAAGATAGCTGTGTCAAGCGTAGCTTATCTGTCATCCCCGCATAAGCCTCAACGCATTGCAGCGCTAATATGTAAAAATACGAGTTTTATGACGAAATCGTCACTCTTGTAGTAGTAACAAATGTTTTCATGCACAAGTTGCAAGACTCCGTGCATGGGAAGCCTGTGTAGGTGGGCGGTGCACCTTGCCTGCTCAGCGAACAGATAATGGAGACAATCGCTTATTCCTGTAAAGTACAAATTTCCGACACAGCTCGCATCGCACAGCGACGCGGCGCACTAACCCGGCAGATAGTCCAAATCAGGCTAAGCATATTGCAACAGGCCACCGTTGACCCAGTTCTGTACAGAACTGTAGATCGTACTGGACCACGTACGTCGGATCGGACCACAAAGGGGTTTTACAGCGATTTTCTTGCAGCTCATCGGCTATCGGTGCAAACCAGGTTGGCCACAGACCATCTGTCTCATTCGGCTGTTCGCAAGAGCCATGAGCAGAAACTATCCGGCGAACTAAGAACTTCGACGAGCAGCAATGTAGGTAAGCGCTGTGATTAATTCAAGCGGACGATGCCTTTGACAGTAGATTTCGCCTATGTTCCCAGATTTGGCGATCCCCAAAGACACTGGATCTCACGAGGGTAGCAGAGTCTAATAGAGCAAAAACGCCAGCAACCTAACTGCAAGGAGGTGAGTAAGATGCCTCATCAGCTGCAGCGTCAGTTGACGATAAGCACTAAGAATGACCGAGAAAACTTGTTGGATAGGGTGGCCGGAAAAACAGAATCTGCAGCCACTTCGCACAACAGTCAAAGACTGTTTGAGCTAACTCGCGACACCCGTAGACGGCGATCTTCGATTAGTGAAGTCGTGTGCCATAGAAATAGACAACCCATTCATGAGAGCAAATGCTCGACCGTTGGGTCAACAACTCCAAGGAGCAGTTTAGTTGGCCGCGAGTTAATGCAGTTAGTTCGATGACATCAACCGTGAATCCTTGGGAGGTGCCTCTTGAAACCCAACGGAAGTGGAAGTACAGTCGAATATTCGTCTTCTGAATAGAAGAAAAGCAGCCGGTGCCGATGAACTTTCCCCAGTTCTTTTCAAACTGGGTGGAGCAACCCTATCAAAAGCTCTTGCTTGCTTGCTTCATGATATTTAGAACGAAGAGCGTATTCCGCTATCGTGGGGCAAGTCACTGATTATATCTATCTCCAAAAAGGGCACACGGAGTGAGTGCAGCAATCATCGTGGGATCAGTTTAATTCCGATAGTTACTAGGGTCTTAGCTCCCATAATGCTGCGCCATTCGACAACAATTCGTAAGAGTAACGTCGACGAACAGCAGACCAAATTTCGTCTAGGTCGAAGTTGCATCGACAAAATATTCACTCCCCGGCAGATACTCAAAACGCGCCACAAACACCCCGTCGTCCTATGATCATAGCTTTCTCAACTTGAAAGATGCTTACGACTCTGTGGATCGACCAGCACTATTCAGTGCTCTCCACCGGAAGAGTATGCCAGCGAAGTTTGTAAACCTGTCGCGAGCACTGTACTCGCATACCCATAGTCGCGTGAGGGTATACGGTGAACTATCAAGTTCATTCGCAACGATTAGTGGCATTCGACAAGGGTGTCCCATCTCTCCATTCTTGTTCAACTTCGTCATGGATGAGGTGATGGAAGGTGCTTAAGGAGGTCTCCGAGATGTAGGAGTCGAGTTGGGAAATGGAGGGAAGCTATGTGACCTAGACTACGCAGATGACGTTGTGCCTTTTCGAGTCTGCGGACCGTGCAAAACGGGCACTATACAGACTCTCGAGATCGGTCGCTCGCTTTGGCATGTGAATTGCATCTTCAAAGTGCAAACTGCTGTTACACGGCTGGACGACATTAGTCCAGATCTCGATACTGGATGGAGAAGAACTAACGACTGCGGACCGTTTCACTTACCTTGGTAGTTGTGTGTCCGAGGATGATAGCACGGTAGTGGTGAGCACGCGTATATCCAAGGCTCGAGCGGCTTACGCTGGACTGAATCACTTATGGTGTCGGCCTGATGTTTACTTGAGTTTGAAAGGTCATTTATGTTGTGCTGCAGTGCACTCAGTTCTGTTGTATGGATGCAAGACATGGAGTATGCTTTTCAGAGATGGTCGTCATTTGGAGGCTCTCGATCACCGATGTCTAAGTAACGTCGCTAAGATTGAATGGATTGACCGGATGAGTAATGTGGAGATGAGGAATCTAGTATTAGATGCAGATTCTGTGAATACCTTGCTTCAGCGCATGAAGCTTAGAAAACCACGTTGGTTGGGTCGCGCGCTGCTTATGGCGAGCACTCGTCTACCATAACGTGCGCTATATTGTGTTCCTCTAACGGAGTGGGAGAAACCATGTGGAAATCAACAGATGACGCGACGTAAAATGAGAAAATGTACAGCAAACGTGGGTAATGTAAGTGCCCCACTTATTCGTTGTTGCAGCCCAAAATACTCGTTAACTAGCTGGCTGGGGACATTAGAGAATATGGCAGTGAACCATGGAAAGTGGCGGAGCCGCAGATTTCATTCCTGCTATTAATTTTCTAAAAGAATCTGTCCTTTTCTCAATATTTCGAAACTGACGTTATTTTAAAGATTGCGCGGTTGAATATTTTTATATGTCCACGAAAAGATTCATAAAAGCCCGTTCTGTGACTGGCTAGCCCACACACCGATCAAGGCCACCTAACAAAACTATATAATCGATAGTGCTCACTTGGATTCCGACGTGTGTTGGTTGGTCACCAATAAACGCGCGGCAGTACTCTGTGTTCGTCTTCTCTCTTCCGCTAGCGGGCTGGACTAGCTGTTCGTACTTCGCGCCGCTTATTGATTCGTGTGGCTGCTCATTCAAGGGAGCAGCAGATCTGTCCCATTCGTTGTACGACTACGGGCCTTCAGTCTTGAGCCCGAACTTTTTGCGTTTCCCACCTCTGTGTGTGTTCGTGTCCTACTAGACCACAGGCTGTGTGCTCGCTCCTGTGATATCGTGCGTCGCGAGTACTTGTGTCTTGTGCTTCAGTGTGCGCATAGACCAACCAAACTCGGCAATATAACAGCAAAGAAGAAGCAAATAAAACCACGACTGGGTCGAAAATTGGTTTAATTATCACGCGTAAATCTATGCAGGGTACTGGTCAGTGAACACAGAATGACTCCTGCAAATGGTCTGGGAGTGATATTTACCAAACTAACCCTATTGGGTTTACTCAAGAGGACCTAATTTTGTTCTTGCAAATCGGTAAATTGACCGCTTCATGCCAGGAGAACAGTGGTTGTAACCAGTCGATAGATTTTAAGTCAGCGGCCGACTGACACATAATTCCTCATTTCCCTTTCATTTCTTTATTCACCACTGCTCGCAATCGTTTATCGAACCATTGACCATCCGTCTTTTCCGAGTAAGTACCCCGTCTAATATGACATCTGGAGACACGGATCTCCGGTCGTCTAGCAGCGAAATTGGCGTCCAAGATAATCATCATTCAGGAGAAACAAATACCCCAAAGTACCACGTGGCGTCTGCAGCAGGGTGAAGTAGTGTTGACGTCACCTCGGGAGATGATGAAACATTTGCGATCTAAACGCCAAGCTCAGCGCTCACAAAGTTTTGAAAAAAAATTCCAACCTGGGCTACAAAGCACACCAAAATTCAAGATCGTTGAAAAAACTTGTTTAATCGGTTGTCAAATTTGTTCCCAAACCTGACCGCGATTATGGTAGCACTGAAAGCTCCGACTGGAATCCGAATCATCTAGAAGCAGTTGTAGAGAACGGGTGGCATTCGTGCAAACAAAAGAGGTCGTAAGCTATGACGTGATTTGAATAAACAGGCTTTGTTCAGGATAAGCGACATTCTTCTATTGACCGACGCCATCCCTGACTAATGGAAATGTGGCAAATCCAAGCGTAACGCAGTATGGCAAATGCCTATAGTTTTCGTAAACAGCATACAGTTAGAAATTCTTGAACGACACGACCCTCTTTGTCAATGTAATCGACTGTCTTCCGCAAACAGCCAACATGAGTACATGGTCGTGCAGGAAAAGTAAATGAATCACCCGAACGTCATTAAGTTACAATCATTTCCTGATGAGCGAGCATTTGTGGCGATTTGTAACAGTTCTGCAACGCTTCTCCATTGTTGTCAATGGTTAACTGATCACCGACAGCAAACTATGAACAGTCCCATAAGTCAAATACTCTTAACCGAAAAACGAAATTTTCTGAACATATAACCGTTATTTTACTTATTTAAACTATGCTTACCAACGGGTGGGGTGAGAAGCTCGTGGCCAAAACGACCCAATACAGTGTCGTGCGGAACCGCAACCGGGACATTAAGTCTTGGGATATATTATATATAGTTCGTGCCGAAGCTTATACAACGAGAGTCACAGACAATTTCTACTCCAGTAGGTGTCAACATAGGTAAATACATATTTGAATTCGTACTACTTTTTACCCATCAAGACCTGGCAAACCTTCAGGGACGCTGCTGTCCGTTTACATTGGCTGTTTTCTTGGAATAAAAGGAAAATCTCCCCTATCCGTAGTGCATTATATCGCGATTTTCTAGTTTTACTCATGTGGTAGCGAATAACTTGGAAGAGAAGAACAAAGCCGGACAACTTTGTCGGAGAATTTCCTTCCGGATATGCCTATTTTGTAACTATTTTTCAGATCACCAAATATCATTCATTCATTAACCAGCGCCTAGATTGAAGTGGTCAGCAGTTCCTACCACTGCGCAGGATAATTATTTTCCATGCTTTGTTATACGATAATTCATGTTACGTATTCGATGGAGTTTGAAGCGTTTACATAGTACTGAAGTCTATCTGGGCGACGGTGCATGAAATATTGGGAATAATTTGCTACAGGAGTAGAGAAGAGAACAAATGTCATGAAACTTCGATATGAATATAGGTAATATTGTGGTCCTTTTTGGACCGTCATGAAAAACATCTCGCCATAGTTCTTTCTTTTAACATGACGTAAATTGTGGACTTGTTGGGTTTAAAACGCTGGAAAAGTTTAAAAATAAAATTTTAAACCGACCAATGGTTTTAAAGGAGTTTCTAACCCTCCATATCGTGGTACCCAAAGAATTTCCTGCTTCTCGCTCACTGCTTCACTATCACGATAATAATGCAAGGGATTAATGCAACGTGCTTGAATGACCTTGACGCAAGGCTAACTTTGATGAAAATCAAGATCCTGCCTAAACGAAAATTTTTCTGTTCGTGATCGAACAGGAATGTTAGACCCCAGCTAACGCAAAATGCTCACATTAACAAATGACTATTTACAGCCTACAAACACAGATGCAATTGTGGGTAGAAGACACGATAAAATGAGTGCATTTGTTGGACGATCGAGTTTGTTTTCATTTGGGATTTTAAACTAAGATGAATCTTAAGTCCCTGCTAAAAATGTTTGTGAAATCTTCGGGCTTCAGAAAGGTTCGGTTTTTCATGTTCGGGTGCATTTGCATAGACAACCAAAGCCAACCATATTTAACTGATCTTATTACAGTCCGCAAACAGATATAATATAAGAAACCCATAAATAAATTCATATTATTTACAGAGAACGCCTTTCATCTGGCAAGTGCTACAGCCTTAAGGATACTAACAGTGGAAATTTAGGAATGGATCACAAGTGGCGATACCCGTATATATATATATATATATATATATATATATTGCATTGACCGAAATTTCCACTTTGCCGTAAATCATAGAACACAAGCGCCTGTCCAGGAGACTCACCATTCCTTTATTCCTTGACATGAAAGTAACATTCGACTCAGTTGACCGTGGAATTCTGTGGAGCTGCCACCCACTGAAATGTGTCAGAAATCCAGTTGACCAAACCAATCTGTGTATGCGAACAACCGAAGGGGAATTTTTGCTTACTGCAATTTTTCATTTTAGATCCTCACCTTTCACCATTTCTTTTCAGCGTTGTCGTTGAGATGTTTACGGAAATCACCCTATTTTCGTGCGAGGACGGTGGTACTAACATCCGTTCCTACGAGAAATAAATCCAGCTCAGTTTGAAAAGCCGTTAATCTTGCTTGGACGTAATAGGCTTCTGTTTACTACCTCACAAAATCATCAGCTCAAAGAAAAAAAGGATAGAAAATGGTGGAAGACCGACGGCCAAATAAAAAGTTGAACATCAATCTCGAGAAGGAAAGAACGCCAATGACTGCAACATTCAGCTATTTCATCATCCATTGTCTCCAACTATCGCGGACTCCAGCCTGGTAGTCGAACTCCACCTATACGAGCCAGTCCACTGGTTGAAGTTTTCATACATTTTACCTATGTTACACACTGGCCCTCTCTATCAATATTCCTACTTTCACTTGCCTCGGAGAACAGCGCAAATCAAGGCAGTCGTTATGTGGGCATGCGAAAATGTATCTGGGCTAGGAAGATGATTATGGAAGTGGGATTTTGCACGAGCGCAAGCAGTATTTATCGACTTCAAAATTTTCAGTTCTAGCTGGGGCAGCTTGTTGCTGTCTGGTTGAGCCATTGAATTCGGCCAAGTGAAATAAACATTTGGATTTGGGTAGTATTCAAACAATTTCTTCCTCTTCTACTAACGCTGCCATCAATTAAATCTGTCGAGGGACAATTTGTCGTGGTGTCTTTCGTGTTTCCTATATCGAAGGAACGAGGACTACTAAGGTTCTCTGTAGAAAGGGCGCTAGAGGTTTTGGGCGAGCAGTACTTTGCGGTCATCCACACTGTAGAACTGATTTCCTTTGGGAACCCTAATCGAAGCCTTTGACTCAAAAGTCTCACCTACAAGGCAGTGGGGTTTTAACCCTCTCGAAAAATCTGATTAGGGGCATGTTTATCACTACTCACCCCGCTCGATGTAATGGCTCGCGCTGACCTGACCATCCTGTGCCACCACCGATGCAGTATGGAACTATTTGCAAACGTGTAAATGATGGGAGATAACGGACGGGTACTGTTGGGGAGTCCAGCCACTGAGCATGAGAACGACTAGGGTTCGAAAAAAGCTTACATGCAAGACAGAACGGAATAATTAGGTGGAAGGCCATCCTACTTGGATCGACTATTCTCCCGCTCACTTTCAAATTGAATTGTCAGATAAAATCAACCCCAAACTGGGGAACAATGAGACTACCTCGTCAAATGTGTACCCACTGACTAAATGGGCATGACTGAATCTTTGGCTGGAGATGAACCAGCCTACATAGCTCGTTGGGTAATGGCGGCGTGCAAGCCGTCACACCGCGTTCGGTAGCAGCCTCATTTTGACATCTGGAGAACTGTGTCGTCGTTTATTCTAAAGCAAACAATGCACATATCCAAGCCGTGAATTTTTTAATAGCATTATCAGGATTTTGGACTGGTTAGAATGAAGTCTTAAACTGAACGGTAGAGAGGACTAATGGGGTACACTTACAAATTGGACATAAATGGAAGACTCTTATTAAAAAGATGAGCTACCAGTTTTCCCTTTTGAAGAAGGAAAATTGGCAGCGAAGTTCTAAAATCTTTAGTGAAAACCATCTATAGATTTCATTCTCTGTGTTGCATTAACCGAGCAAATGAACCTGAGATCCACTGTCTCGAACATTGCCTTACATTGCAGTACAATCTATCGAAAAATGAATGATCTTCATTTAAACTTGATCAAAATATCGCATGAGAACCGGGAATGTCACGACTGGTTTCCGTGAGGTATAACAAAAATTAACAAGATCAATCAACACGATATTTCAATAAATGAGGATCAGCTACCGCATAGCTGATAAATTCACTGGAATTATGAACGATCCTCGAAACTTTAACGTGAACTCTCGGCTTCCGCTTCTGCTGCACAACCAACGCCGATCAATGTCGAGCTCGAACATACTTAAGTAAACATCAAGGTTGTTTAGACAAATTTTCTATCACCTGAAAAATGTGTGTGGACTCACTTTTTTCAACTGCTCATAACTGGAACGATAATGATTTAATTCGCAGTGCAAATCATCCACGAATTCCGGAGTGACCTGACGTCTAACGCCACCCAAACCATTGGTTCCGGATTGTGAATGCAAACGCTAAATAGAAGAGAAGAAAGGAGTGAATTCTTTGCTCTTTACCGTTTCGCCATTCCAAACGATGATGGGAAAAAGTATAAAATAATTGTGCAAATCAGCTCAAAAAGTACCTAGCTGAACAAGCGTACTAATTTAATTCTTATGGATAAAAGCGTTCACACTTCCGTCAACAGCCGTGAACCGCGAAATTGGAGTAAAATAAGATAAAAGACTATGGAACAATAGAGGTTAGAGTGGTATATGCAGCATGACAGGCCAAGCAAATGAATTTCATCAACTGAAATTGGAACGCGACTTCATCAACATGAACAGTCCATTCGCTGACAGAAGTTAAGCCACCACACAGGTTTAACTCAGTCCATCCGAACTTGCGTTACGAACACGGATGTAAGTTCATTATCTATAAATATTCCTACACGCCTCAGTGCATAGAAGATCAATGCAGAATGGACAAAGTTTTCACTGCTGTAGTTTTATACCTTCAAAGGTTTCAGTATTGTTAGAGTTGGGAGCATCAAGCTCCGAACAGATTACTCGTCCTGAACGGCCCTTGAAATGCTGCTATATGACCGTGCGTCTCAAACAGCCCCTGTAGAGCAAATCCTCAGGTCAAACACACGGGCTGGGCTGCCTTAATTCAAATCTCTAATTGGGATTCAGCAGCCGAGTCATATGAATCGCAATGGACTATCGACGACGTGGAGAAGGTGAGTTATCATCTGTTAAGTGAACCTGACAAAATATTTCTTCCATTACTCGGTTAGCGATCCCCTTTTTCGCAATGGCTCCCCTATGACACAACATGGACGTAGACTGGTGTTAAATATAAATCCATGTATATATACACATATATACATATATATATATATATATGTATACATAATATACCGACAACAACATAAAAATGGAACCGCAGAAGGGGAACAAACAGAGGGAAAAAATAATAAACCATCACAAACCAACTTCTTTCTTCGTGTTTTCACTGCGAACATTTTGTGATCTTTTGGTCGTTTTTGGATGGTTACACCCAAAACGCAACGACGCACTTATTCATTGCTCCCTCGATGAACAATGCTACGAAGACATCGGTACTCGAAAACAGAAAGTCGCCGGACATCCTCAACGTGGATAGATCAGGTTTCGGTCTCGCAACCGTAAAACAGAACACTACGAATTGTGGCATTGTACGCCCATACATTGAGGGAAAGTAGGATGTCATGGCGGTGCCAAAAGTGTCGTAGGATTTCGAAAGCTGCTCCGGATTTTGCAATTCGTGTGTGAAGCCTTCCGCAAAGCCGCCAGGTGTGATCAGGCTTCCGAGGTGCTTGAAGCTGTTGGCTACTTCTAACCGATCACCAAAAGTGGTGAGTGTAGACGAGCTCCTGCCAGTCTGGAAGAAGTACCTTGGATTGTGAAGGTGCAAAGTACATAATCTATCTGGGTACTTCAATCGCTCAGCCGTCAAACTCGCGTTGAATTGCATCTGCATTACTACACAGCAAGGCGATATCATCGTAATATTCTAAGTCAAAAACACCGCTCCCTTTGAAGTATCAAACCCCAACATTTAATGGGTCAGATAAAGCATCCGGTAGAACATCTTCGACGACAAAGTTTAAGCGGAATGGGTATACAAGGCATCCCTGCCGTACTCCACTGGAGATGACGAAGGGTGAGAAAGCTGGTCATGAGCCTTAACCTGACCTGAGGTAAGACGGTACAACTCTTCGAGGACTGACACATATTCCTCGGGTACTTCATTTCTCAGCAAAAAGTACCAGAGTGTAGACCGATCAAGAGAGTTAACGGATGCGCCAGTGTCTAAGAAGACAATGATGGTTGACCTTCGAGCAATAAAGTGGTGCCCTAACACCTGTCGGAGGGTGGAGATTTGACCGACGCCTCCATGACCAGTGAGAAACCCGGGCTGTTCCACACGGCTTTTCTCTGCACTTGCTGGACAAACTGCGAAGAATGACGGACGCAAGCAGCTTTGAAGCGACTGGGATTAGGCTAATACTGCCATGGTTGGCGCAATCACTGAGCACCCCCTTTTTGAAGATGTGGCCAACGATCGTCTCCCCCACAAGGAGGGGGCTTTCTCGGAGAACAAAACTTGAAGTTCTCTTACCAGAGCCATTCTTTTATCTTTAAATACGGGGGAAGCCCATCAGAGCCCGGCAATCTTTAACGTCCCAAGGCTCAGATTTCCCTGAGAATCTCCGTCTTAGTTGGTGGATCTGTCGTAACAGAGTACTGGACGCTGCTGGAAGCGCTCATGCTGAGGGCCAGCTAACCAGTGCCTGAAAGTGCTTCCTCAGTGTACAAGACGGCGCTGCAGGTTGTGGATAAGCGAACCGTCAGCTTCAGAGATCGCTCCGCTCACACCCAATGCTTTCCTACCGATAGCTCGAATGAAGTGAAAGAGCTCCCGGAAGGACGTGTGCTCGACTCACTACCGGACTCGCCACAGAACTGTCCTGTATTATCAAAGTAACCTACGGATCTGGGACTTAAACCTCTGATCTTTTTGGTGACAAAAACTTAATTCACTTGACCACGACCCATATTCACTCGTGAAAATGGACTTCTGAAGGACCGTTGGGTCTAACGGAGCACGAAAGCAAGCTGCTCTTGACCAGCTATCAGATGAATAAAAGAAAAAAAACACCTACAACATCAAGTGACGAACAACTAAACGCTGTAAGGCACCGGTGCGCAGCACATTTTTCTAAAAAAACCCTCTAGCGCGAAATGTAAATTCAGGCAAACATTTTGACTTGCTCGAAACGAGTCGTTACGGATTCACGGAGAAACGAGATTCCGTCAAAAGAAAGTTTGCTTCCCTGGTCGTTCATTATCGTTGAACGAATGGAACTCTTCGGAGAGAAGCCAACAGAACCGGTAAAACTTTTCGTCCAGCAACAGCACCCAATATATAACGAGGCAGAAACGTTAGTAAAATATCCCCCAATACACCAGAGCTAATATACCCTAAGCTTACAAATATTCTAAGATGAGATTTTAAAAACACAGAACTTGCACCAAAGTGCCCTATTGCTCGCTGTCAAATCACGGCATCCAGCTGTTCAGAGAGAAAAGAGGACGGGTGATAGTGAAATGATCAGCTGGAAAACAGTAAATCGAAAAAATATAGGAGAGGAAAGATTCCGAATGCAAAAAACGCCACTGATTGCAACACTCAGCCATTTCACCTATTGTCTCCAACCATCGCTTGGGCGATCTCGCGGACTCCAATGTGGCAGTATAACTTGACCTAAACGACCTAGTCCGCTGGTTGAAGCTTTCATATCTATTTTCCATGTCATCCACTGACCACCTAGATCCATATTCCAACCATTACCTGGCTCGGAGAGCAGGGTACAAGGAAACTATCGTTTCCTGACCCTGAACAGCACGCCCGGACCATTTTATTTTATTAGGCTCAGTGGTTCCTTGTTTCCTCTCGTTGCCATTTTTCGTTAAAAACAAATAGCAATCGCTGGGAATGTTAGTTTGGGTGAACAGATTGCTACCTGAGAACGTAAAGAGTATAACACGAAAAACCGTTGATGAAAACCGATCACCTAAGTAACTTTCTGACGGCTACATAAACATGCACAGAAATCTGCATGAAATCGTGGTGATTACTGTTCTGCGGTGATAGAGCAATTCAGTGACAATCAAAGATCGAAGATAAATTGTTGTTCGGAAGGAACATTGTAGAACGACTTAGAAACAAAGAGGATGCAAAAGCGAAAGATAAAAAGGAGTTATACATACGGTGTTTACTTATTTTTATCATTTCACCAACTGTAACCATAGATTACGACAGCGGCATTTAATAGAAGCTGAAAACCCGCTGAAGTTGTCAATTATTTAGAGTTGCATGCATGTTGAGCTTAACAAAAGTTAGGTAGCGAGCAAAAAGTTTTACCAGGCGTTGTTATATCATTCCCACTGTTGTTTAACGTTAAAAAAGCTCAGTTTCGCATCAGCGACAACAGGAAACCATGACATTTTGATTGTGAAAGATGAAGAGCTACGTGAACTTTTAGTGAAGTACGACGTGCAACAAGGCGTGGGGCACTAGATCGATGATGTGCCACTCTAAGTGATAACACCTCCAACACAAACACCTCAAAACCATTGAATTATCACAGGACATTTAGAACCAACAAAGCATAAGTGTAAAATCATTGGACGAGATTACATCGCATGAGGAAAGAGGGACTCTCAAGTTTTAATATCGACAAGAAGTCACAGTCAGCACAGAAATGAGACGTCCCAAAAAAATTTCAATTCATGGATTCGCATCAAGTAATGAGATCAAAAGAATCGGTTCACCACTTACTTGCATGGCCATGTTTAATTGCGTCTGTAGTAATTTCTCTCTATCCTCGGATCGTTTGAGTTGTATTTTTGAAGTGCTGAGTTTTGTTTCGTATTGCTCAAGCTTAGTGTTGATTTCTTCAATTTTTTTCTCCATATCTGCCGCGTGCCTCTGAGCAACTGTCAGCTAGGCACATAAAGAAAGGTCAGTGTGGAATGGCAAACATACGAACTGGTAACTGGGCAAACATAAAAAGACAGCTGATCTCGAAGAATATTGAGGTATTTCCATAGAAAGCATACTACCGGCTAACTATAAATCCATGAAATCGGTTGAAAAACTGACATAAAATATCCCTTCTGATATTCGAACTAGGGGCACCAGAATCGGGTCATAGGGCATCGCAGATTTAGGTGCTCCGAAAAACTGCACTAAACGGTCAACCGGACCGTTAGAAAGCTGCAGTTTTAGCCGCAGCACAAACACGTGGAATAGTAAAGGTTCAGCTTCATAAAAATTCAGATGCCTCTAAGTTCGTTGTGATCACTGAAATCCAGCGAATAACCTCAGTGCCTGTTCCATCAAACACGTTTTGGTGCACTCGGAGAAAAAAACTTAGTTAAAATTTGAGAAAAAAAAATAATCTATTGCTTCAGGAAACAAAATGGCAAAGGAGCAAAACTGGGGACTGGAGAAGTGGCTAATTTGCCCAAAGCAGATTTCATTTAGAGAAGTTTCAACTGTTCGGTCGTGGGGTAATCCGAATAAATTAGTTTTCAACGCATATTAGCAATGACTTACTCGGCGAAGTGCATCGGCATGTTCCTCTTTTGTTGGTAAGCCCGTCAAGTAGGTGTCGATTTGAGCATTCCGATTGGATTCACCTTGCAAATTGATTTTGTACTGTTCTATAGTGGCGCGCAGCTCGTTCACTTCATCCATCAGGGACTGATTCTAAAAGTAACAGAAAACGAGTACAGTTCCCGGGTTAGAAAACTTGCAGTCTAACATACCCGCATCGCAAAACAGTCGTTTGCTAAAGGGCCATAAAAAAACCAACTGCCTCTACCATGTAGACCGCAATGTTACGTTACTCAAAAACCAATAGTTTCAGAAAAAGTATACGTCTGAGTGGAATTACAGGAAATATCATTCAAATGGACAAAAAGGATTTTAACACGACCGTATGTGTGAGCACCATCACTTAGCAAGCACAAATGCACTATGGGATGAGTGCAATGGACTAACCTAAACCACGACTTTAGTCAAGCGGCATACCGCAGAGTAGCAACCGTATTACAAGTTTTCAACCAATTTCGAAAATTATCATTTTTAATCAGTTAGTCAACTAAAGCAAGTGAACACCCTGATTTCTTTCGTTTTGGTCCGATGACTAGCCGTTGAAACAGAACAAGCGGTCATTCAACATGTGTGCATCATTATGAGTAATCGCGAAAATACCCAAGTGCGTTTAATCTTGGCAACAGTTTCTTCAGCGACTGGAGGGCGAACATCATTCATTGAATAACGTGAATTTTCAACGTCAACAACGCTGTCTATTCACAATGAACACTTGGACTCTTGATGGTATTCAACACGATCACCTGCTGGAAAGAGATTGGTAACACATAAGTCATGGAAATGGCCGACTGGACGGTCCATGTGTTGTCCGGTTTGGCCTTACTTTTTCGCAACTCAAACAAAACAGTCAACACCGTTGCTGTGGTGTAGCCATAATAAGGAATGAAATTCATATTAGCAACTAGATTTGGTAAATATGGTCTACAGCAAGAGAAAATACGGGAGTTTCGTGGTGTCCTTAAGAATAGTAAGAAAATACATTCCCAAAGACTAGTGCGAGTCGACCACTGTACCGATTTACAAAAAAACGTGACAGATCCTCAGGTGAGAACCTCAGAGGAATCTGCTTGGTAAGCATCGTTTCTGAACTGCTCGTGGGCATCATTCTCCGCCATTTACCCGGTCATTCCTAAAAGCGTATCCGTCAAACTCATACCAGTTACCCGGCCCAGTCATAGTTATACTGACCAAATCTTCACCTTGCAACAAATCATAGGACGTTGTTTGTGGACCCACGATCTCTGCCCTTTTGATCTGAAGGCACCGTCCGATTCAGCCGATCATGCGATTCGGCGGTGCTGCCTTCAACGGAATGACATGCCAAGGAAATTGATCTCACTCTTCCAATTTTTGTATCCCAACTGGCGAGGCCGAGTTCGTGCACACAGCGATCATTCACTCAGGTTCACCACAAGAAGCGGCACCCGTCAGGGTCAAACCCTTTCGATTTTTCTATTCAACTTTGCTTCGGAAAAGGTAGTGGATACTGCCCCATTTTCACGTGAGAATACTAGGACTGAAATCTGCTCAGACCCGAAAGTATCTGACTCAGAACATGAATGATAGTGTGCTACAGAATGAGGACTCAAGAAAGTTGCAGGTTTTTTTGCGATCATCTAAACGATAGGGTAACTACGTTCAGACTGCGTTCTGCAACTTCAAACAGCAAGTTGCTGCTGCAAAACTGCATTAGTTTTGTATGAGAAGAATTAGGTGAAGTAGACATTTAATTACTTGGGTAGTCGCATCTCACCTTATGTTCGGATATCGGATGAGGTGTCCTGACGGGGATACAGGGAAGGCTAAATTGTGATTCACCGATTTGAGGCATTTTTGGCGTCAGCGTAGAATTCGGCTATCGATCAATGGTCGAAATCACACATCAATATTGTCAGTCCTACTATACATCTAAGGAACAGCCATTTGGGACAAATGTGCGAAGACTTTCAATATCTGAGCAAGGTTGTCTTCGTAATGCTGGTAGAATATAGTGGAATTTTCTTGGTAACTCAGAAGTGAGATGTAAAGTAGTGGGGTTTGAGGACCAGTTCTCAGAAGAGGCATTGAATTCAAACAGATTAAGATGGTTAGGGTGTTTCGCAAAGGGTCAGGAAACGATAGTTTCCTTGTACCCTGCTCTCCGAGCCAGGTAATGGTTGGAATATGGATCTAGGTGGTCAGTGGATGACATGGAAAATAGATATGAAAGCTTCAACCAGCGGACTAGGTCGTTTAGGTCAAGTTATACTGCCACATTGGAGTCCGCGAGATCGCCCAAGCGATGGTTGGAGACAATAGGTGAAATGGCTGAGTGTTGCAATCAGTGGCGTTTTTTGCATTCGGAATCTTTCCTCTCCTATATTTTTTCGATTTACTGTTTTCCAGCTGATCATTTCACTATCACCCGTCCTCTTTTCTCTCTGAACAGCTGGATGCCGTGATTTGACAGCGAGCAATAGGGCACTTTGGTGCAAGTTCTGTGTTTTTAAAATCTCATCTTAGAATATTTGTAAGCTTAGGGTATATTAGCTCTGGTGTATTGGGGGATATTTTACTAACGTTTCTGCCTCGTTATATATTGGGTGCTGTTGCTGGACGAAAAGTTTTACCGGTTCTGTTGGCTTCTCTCCGAAGAGTTCCATTCGTTCAACGATAATGAACGACCAGGGAAGCAAACTTTCTTTTGACGGAATCTCGTTTCTCCGTGAATCCGTAACGACTCGTTTCGAGCAAGTCAAAATGTTTGCCTGAATTTACATTTCGCGCTAGAGGGTTTTTTTAGAAAAATGTGCTGCGCACCGGTGCCTTACAGCGTTTAGTTGTTCGTCACTTGATGTTGTAGGTGTTTTTTTTCTTTTATTCATCTGATAGCTGGTCAAGAGCAGCTTGCTTTCGTGCTCCGTTAGACCCAACGGTCCTTCAGAAGTCCATTTTCACGAGTGAATATGGGTCGTGGTCAAGTGAATTAAGTTTTTGTCACCAAAAAGATCAGAGGTTTAAGTCCCAGATCCGTAGGTTACTTTGATAATACAGGACAGTTCTGTGGCGAGTCCGGTAGTGAGTCGAGCACACGTCCTTCCGGGAGCTCTTTCACTTCATTCGAGCTATCGGTAGGAAAGCATTGGGTGTGAGCGGAGCGATCTCTGAAGCTGACGGTTCGCTTATCCACAACCTGCAGCGCCGTCTTGTACACTGAGGAAGCACTTTCAGGCACTGGTTAGCTGGCCCTCAGCATGAGCGCTTCCAGCAGCGTCCAGTACTCTGTTACGACAGATCCACCAACTAAGACGGAGATTCTCAGGGAAATCTGAGCCTTGGGACGTTAAAGATTGCCGGGCTCTGATGGGCTTCCCCCGTATTTAAAGATAAAAGAATGGCTCTGGTAAGAGAACTTCAAGTTTTGTTCTCCGAGAAAGCCCCCTCCTTGTGGGGGAGACGATCGTTGGCCACATCTTCAAAAAGGGGGTGCTCAGTGATTGCGCCAACCATGGCAGTATTAGCCTAATCCCAGTCGCTTCAAAGCTGCTTGCGTCCGTCATTCTTCGCAGTTTGTCCAGCAAGTGCAGAGAAAAGCCGTGTGGAACAGCCCGGGTTTCTCACTGGTCATGGAGGCGTCGGTCAAATCTCCACCCTCCGACAGGTGTTAGGGCACCACTTTATTGCTCGAAGGTCAACCATCATTGTCTTCTTAGACACTGGCGCATCCGTTAACTCTCTTGATCGGTCTACACTCTGGTACTTTTTGCTGAGAAATGAAGTACCCGAGGAATATGTGTCAGTCCTCGAAGAGTTGTACCGTCTTACCTCAGGTCAGGTTAAGGCTNAGGGTCAGGAAACGATAGTTTCCTTGTACCCTGCTCTCCGAGCCAGGTAATGGTTGGAATATGGATCTAGGTGGTCAGTGGATGACATGGAAAATAGATATGAAAGCTTCAACCAGCGGACTAGGTCGTTTAGGTCAAGTTATACTGCCACATTGGAGTCCGCGAGATCGCCCAAGCGATGGTTGGAGACAATAGGTGAAATGGCTGAGTGTTGCAATCAGTGGCGTTTTTTGCATTCGGAATCTTTCCTCTCCTATATTTTTTCGATTTACTGTTTTCCAGCTGATCATTTCACTATCACCCGTCCTCTATTCTCTTTGAACGGATGAATGCCAAGTTGGCAACAAAAAACGGGGCCTTTTTGTGTAAGATTAATGGTTGTGAAAGATGAAACGGAGACACAGAAAGGAAATACACATCCTAGGTGAAGCGGTGTTTCTTCTTCTGAATGAAGCCATTCTATTATAGATTAAACATGGCATAGAAATAACTGATTTGCGCATAATGGGAACTTCGAAGACAGGTCGCACCGCAGGATGCATTACTACTCGTACTGAACTCACAAGACACCCATTTCGCAGCTTACTGGACTGTGAATTTCATAAGCGCGATGAACGGGATATTTTAGTTGAATGATATTATATCTTTGGATAGTAAAAAAGGAATACCGTGCGTGCCTGAACGAAAGACGCTGCGCCCCAAGTGTATTTTCGCGCCCCTTTATATTTTACCCAATCTATAATCGATTATTGTTCCAGACTTACGAAGTCAGAAAGCCTGTTTTGTACTTTTAATTGCGATAGGCAGTATCACATCGATAGAACTAGATTACTTAGATAATAAATCTAAGTTGCGTCTCGAAGCGTTCAATACCCACGCGTCATTGCACTACAAACAAATTACACCTAGAATCAAACCTTACCCGAAACTTGCAACAATTTGGTTATTCTCCAGAACCTTTTCGTCTCTATTTGCAATCCCTTAGCTATGACTCACGTCCTTTTAGCATCCGCGCACTAGAGTAAGGCTAAAGAACTGAGGGTCAGGGCTAAAGGACTGCGGACCGCGGCTAAAACCCAGTGAGAATGTGATTATTGTTACCCAATCAAATTATCGTGCCACGAAAAACTGGAGTTTCGTACCAGAAGACTAATTGACAAATAATGAAAGTATCAGGAATTTCTTGGGAAAATGCTTGGAAAGGCAGAAAACATGCTTACGCCTCTGTGGCTAGACCTCGACTTCCTGCTCCATTGTTTCAGATCATGCTAAAATTCTCTATCGAACCACACATAACACGTGCGAATTCAGTTTTACAACTCGCAAGTTGCATGTGGTCAGATACGATAACTTTGAAAATTCGGGGATGAGAAAATTTTGAAAGGTCTCAGTGTGAAACCACCTTCTTAGTTTCTAGCGGATGAAGCATCTGATCTTTACAACACTTTCGCCCACTAAAATTCCGAAAAACGAGTAAGCATCAGCATTTGATTATTTCCACAGTTGATTGCAGAGTCTGATAGTTCAGTTGAAAACGTTTATATATATATATATATATATATGCTGAGTTGGGTTATTTGATTGGAGACTTTCCAATATCAGCCGAGGTGACATCATCGGTGCTATGGTCTTGTGGCGAGTATTGGTCTACCTCCGTCCACTTAAACGGGTCACTTATAGTCTTTGGTCGGTGAAAACTCGTTGCACTGAGTGGAGTGATAAACCAGAGGTGCTACCTAGTCATTCTGTTCGTCGGCTTCCAATGTTTACATGTGGGCCGAATCAGTGCCCGTTTCTATTTCCCTGAGCTTATTGGTTCTTCGATCGCATCAGCAGATTATACGTGATCTAGGTCGACGCATCTGTTTAGCGATATTTTCAGGGAATGTCAAGATTCGAGAAACTAGCGAATACTTCGTTATACCCTGGGGAACGACCCTCACGCTTTCAAAGATGAATTTTTGGTCAACAGGTGACAAAATTAAGCTGACGAAGGTAAGCAGCCACCCGTCCCAAGACCATAGGTACTTAGGCTCGCGGTGAAACGTCTGCAACCAAATTACCCAGCTCAGTGGACAAATCAATACCATCGTGCTGGACGCGAGCTACGAGAAGAAACATCACTTTATAACTTTCTATTATATATACATAACGCTCTTGATAAAATGAAATAACGACACAATATCTGACGAGAAGCAATAAGAAGCTGGCTTTTAAAAACTTTTCGAATAATTTGTAATCCGTCCAAAGTGGAATAAACCGGGCAGCCTGATTGCAAATTAGGCAAACTACTGATGATCCAAAATTTCATTCTCTTTATAACAGCAGTATCCACCTTAGTAATGTGCACCAGGGGTTTTCTGCAGTCACTACCATACTCATATCAGCAAGACCGAATTACATTTCACTGGAAGAATCTATGGAAATACTCCAAAGTATCTAGTACACTGTATAAGGCCGCACGTGGTTCTAAACCATTCCAAGTCCGAGGTTTGTGGCCGGTGATTAGCCTGATTTTGTAGTTCACCTGCACCAGGGCTCGAGTGCAATGTACGGAAAAGAATGATGTACCGATGAACGTTGATTCCAAATCTTCATTAAAACTCGGTACACGGATCAATCACATCAAAAGATGAGTTACTAACATACGGTGGTTTGGTTTGATTAACGATTTGTATTCTATCTAGGTGTGAGTAAATCGTCTAAAGAAAAAATAAACTCACCTGCCGGAAAAGCTCCTTGAAGCGATTATCGTTTTCGACCGCCAGAATAGCATTTCTTTTCCGATACTCATCTAATTCGTACTCAACGGCACTGAGAAAGGAGGTGAAGGTAGGAAATTTTCCATTGAATCATTCGAAGGCAGCGAAAAAGTGGAAAAGTTCTTCATTTTGTGTAGCGCAAAGTATTAATGCCATTAAATCCAATTATAAACAGTTGTATAAGCAATAGGAACAGTGTACGAATAGTTTCAGGGATTTGTGAATAAAACTCCATGTGCAGATAACCGATATGTAGATAAGAACTAAATATACTCCGGAAAAATGAATTTGCGTGTTAAGTTAGATAAATCGAACAAAGTTATGGCCTTCCTAGAGACGTTTTCAATTTGTTGGAAAGACGAAGGTATATTGTGTTAAACACATGGGGAAACTAACACGATGATCGGTCTTACTTCGCCAACGGTAAAAAGGGACTTCAATTTCTGTGTAATTAAAGTAAGCCGGGAACAGCCCTGAAGAACCTGAGGAAAATCTTCACATCTAAATGACTAGACGACACAGAAACGGGTACAGTCACGGAGTTTATGACAAAAAGAAGCCCAATGGATACTTTTTTTATTAAACACAAAAGTATTTACAATATAGAGAGCGGAGCCATTGTCGAAAACAAACGGTAAGGGAGTCTGCAGCGGAAAACGCAGGTAAGATGACTGTACACGTATCATAAAACAAAAATAGAGAGGGTATTCCACGACCCAACAGTCTTGAAAAAATAAAAGTGAAAATGAGAACTGCAACACATTAGGACAGAAACTTTACAAGGATGAATAGATTCCTGATTACGGAATAGACGGACGAAGCTTCAGGAAATACTAACTGCCGAATCAAACTTCCAAGGACAAAAATAAAAGGTGACGACAGAAAGAGGACAGTGGAAGAACTTCCCGACAATGACCTGGTGATTGCATTCTGCATATTGAGAAGTAGTTACTCATCATCCCAGTGGTAGTTCGTTGAAAATAACCAACGGAAGGAGAATCGGACGAAGCCAGACTCTATCCATAGCTATATAATTTATTTACACGGTGAATTTCAGCATTGGATATGCGGAGCTGGGGAACCAAGCCTTCACGTCGTACCAGAAGCAGGGTGAGGTAAGGGAAACAGAAAAATGAGTAAGTTACAGATAATCCTAACATGCAGAACTTTTAGGACAGTTTGGGTGAGTCGAAGTGCAAATGTAGAATGGATGAGATTTTTGAGAGAAATAGAAAGAACGGGACTTCTTGGAGTTCTGAAGCCGGTATAATTGAGGGAACTCAGCAGATGTGTTCAAGAACATAGTACAACACACACTGAAGGTGCCTGTGAGTGTTAGTGTTTGTGCAACGGAAAACGTAGTAAGGTAGAGAGCAATGCAGGATGGTTTCGTCGGAAAACGTATGAGTTCGACTGGCTTTCGGATTGAGCAGTTCGCTAATAAACAGGAGAATGAAGATCGGTGCTGATAAAGAAGTTTGTGGAACGTCAGCATTCACAGGAACATCGAGTCGGACGCAAGTTTATTAAGGAATATTTGGCTTCGTATGCCACAACCGGTTTATTAAAGTAGTACGCTAGCCATTGGTGAAGTAGTGTTCATGACCCCCAAGATTACTCGTTCAAAGATGCTTAGTTATCACGTGACGTACGAGCTTCTCGACTACCTCTAGTACTGTAGGTGGGAACTAACGGGTCCACGGTTCTTGGCGTCATCCTTGTGACCGACTTTATGGTTCGGTACGAACTCTACCAACCATCAAACCCGTATTATTTCCCCATTATCCAGTACCAAAGTAAAACGCGCTAAGTGGAAGGGTCTAGCACAGACATATAGATCACATTTGTAAAACTCTGTGCACGGAGGCTTTGCCATCAGAATCATGGTAAAGGTCGAAAACAACGTGCCAGAAAGATGAAAGAAAAGGAAACATTGTGTCGGGTTTTCCATCTCCACGTCATCGGCTATCCATCAGGATCAATGATTCTCCTGTGGACTTGATATTAGCTAGAGTGCATGGTTGACTTAGGAGACCCTAACTAGAGCTTTTGGCCAAGTGGCCTAACCCATCAGTTAGTAGGATGTTCTGAGGACAACGTAACCTACTGCTGACGGATTGCTCAGATCATGCGAAATGTGGATAGCGCTAGATATTATGAGTCTCCAGTGCACTCCTTCGTCATAGATGTCGATGGCCACAGAATCTTGGGCTATAAGCCGACCTAAGGTGGTGTGAAGTCAGGGTTTAAGTAACTCCCACAGTGATTATCAAAAACCATTCAGCCTACTGAAGAGCGCCCGGCGTTCGCATTCAATTTTGCAGTTTGGTGAAAATACCACTGTCAGATGAAAGCAGTGTGTATGACCTGTTTTGCAGAGGCCGTTTGAGACTCGAGATCACTTGGGAGCAATATGAAAGATACTAAAGGCGAACGCTTATCTTGGGACCTGAAAACACCAACCCCCGTCCATACTGAGGCCGTTGAAGGGAATCTCTGTGCTGAACGTAAACGACATTTCGCGATCCTGCATAGGGCTACCTCATAAAGGTATAAACCCCTTTTGGATTTCAGTGGCTGAACTACAAGTCCTCGGTACCTTTAGAAGAGACGTTTCATGTGGCCTTCCTTGGTCACCACGCTTTTCCCATTAAAACGATCAATCCCGGGGCCGCATTATTTTTTGCAATATGAACGCGTCCAATAGGACAGTCAGACTATTTTATTACACAAAGTGACTTGCTGTAAAACGAGTAGACCCCATAATTAATATAGTCTGTAAATGGGTATGCACCTGGGTGGTCAAACGAATAAGGTTGTAAGGTTCGGGTGTGAAGATCGCGGGTTTGAATCCTCCCACAGTCAGTCAACTTCTCCACTTGGCAGACCTCTGCTAGCCGTGGCCCCCTTCCTGAAAATTGATGTGCACTGTTATTTCATTAATAAAGGTAGTAAAAGATGGAAGATGAAAAAAGTTTGTTGATTCTGGATTTAGGAGCAGAAAGATCGTAGGTTGTTGGGGAAACAATAAAAGGAAAGGCGTTCCATGGCTTTGTAGTCCGTGAAACAAAAAAAGACTGAAATAAAGAGGGTCAACGTATAGGGATGAAAACTTGGTAAGGATGACTGACCGCCTGAATACGAGAAGAATGAGATAAAATCGCAGTAATGTGAACTGTCGAAGCGTGCCTGGAAGAGCAGAAACCAAAATAACAGTGGTAGAAAAGAGAAAGTGAAGCAGCTACTCAGTGATGAACAAGTGAGTGCAAATTTGAGGTCAGGGAGGGATTCTAGATCGACCAAATGGCTGTTGGTCTAACCTGGTCAAGAGAAAGACCGGTGGATGAAGCTCTGCCCCACAAATGGCAGCGGTGTCCACGCGTCGATAGGATTTGCGTTTTGACACAAAGGAAGACTAATAAAGAGAAGAATGCATGGACAATGCAAGTAATGAAAGCGACTCGGTGGAATGAAGAGAACTCGATCTAGAATTTAGCTGGGGAGAGCAAGAGATACTTTGATGAAACAGAAACGAGAGAAGTACTGGAAGGATCGAAATAGACATGGTTGATAGAATCCAAAGTAGAGGTTCGACCGATGTCGGAGACAAGTGATGCACTAAGGACAGTGCGACCATGATCATTGTTGGTATTAGCTTGACGAACAGCAATGGAGAGTAAAATCATCGGCGGACGAATGAACAGGGTTGGAGGTTGATACAAAGAGATCGTCAACAAACAGAAGAAAAAGAGTGGGGACAAGCATGAAGCCTTGCGGAACAGCAGCATACACCGAGAACCATTGAGACAGAACACTATCAACCCGGACGGAGGCCCATTTGCTGAGAAAACATGACATCCAAGGTGCGAAAGCCGGGTGGAATCCGAACTAAGACAAGTTCGATAGCAGACCTTCGTAGCAAACTCGATTGAAGGCTTTGGAGATGTTCAGCAAATTCTTCGTGATTACCGCATGCAACCGACCAAGGGGGTTAAACAGCAACTAGTAGGTCAGTCGTAGAGCGAGGCGAGCGAAAGCCATAGTGGGGATCAGTAAGCAAGCCCCCACGTTCGGGGAACGGACGCAGTTGGTCAGAAATAAGGGTTTCAAAATCTCAAGAAATCACAGAAGGGTGATGGGACGATAGCCGTTGGAGTCACAAGGATCTCCATGTTTTGGGATAGAGAAAATAATTGTCTTCTTCGATGGAGAAAAGGAAAACGCAGCGCAATATAAGTAATAACGATGGGTGGACCGGAAGATTTAGAAACATCCAATAAGTAAAGAACTCAGTGGTCTTCCGGGTAATTACGACAGAAAGAAAGGCATAATTGAGAATATGAGGAGGTAGGAATGTCAAAGAGAATAGAATTTGAGGGAAACCAGGAGGCAAAACTTCGGCCTTGTCAAGTGGGTCGAAGACCGGAGAGCCGGAGGAACTGTAAATGGGAGGACAGTTGAAAGAGCAGAAATTACAGGATATCGCCTTTGCTAGGGACCAAAATGATCAGGTACCGGTGGTGAGTGAGGCTCGTCGTACCGTTTTTTGGCGTTCTAAGCAACCTTTGGCTTTGTGTGGCAAGCCAGTATTTGTTTCTAGCTTGCACAAAGCAATTCAGCGATGTTTGACTGGGTGAACGGCGTCATCGGCGTAACGCAGAGCTTTTCAAACGAAAAACACGGATGCAGACGTGACTAAACCACTTGGGAGATCGCTGTCTACCGAGATTTTTTAATTATGCATGCACTGTAGCCGCTGTCAGTTGTGAATCACCAGCATCCCTATGCTTAATTTTATGTAACTAAAGAGCGTCTTCACATAACACCCGAATTAAAGATGATTTCGAGAGTATTGTGGTCGTTACGCCACAAGGGTGCGCCATCTTAGAGATTCGTCACTTCTGGTGCCGATTCAACTATCATTTGCAGAGCACTGAGGATGCTTCACACTTTCTTTATGGGATGTGTTGGTGAACGTCCTCGTGCGGACCTTTCTTGTGAAGCAGGTCTAAAATACATCGACTAACTCTCATTGCAATTTCCCAATCTGTGACCCATCTAACTTGCGGTGAGTTGAGACTTCATACATTCGCAATGTTTTTGTTCGTAACAGGCCATTCAAAAACGATGGTTTAATTGCAGGATAAAAATGAACTAGTTATCTTATAACGATTCTGTGTAGCAATTATTTGAATGGAAACCTCTTGTATGAACGGAGGAGGGAAGCAGACAGCCTATAGTCATAACATCTGGTTTATTATCCTATCTACCCTTCTCTGAGCATACCAGCTAAGCGTTCACTGTTACACCGGATCCCAGTCAACAGTCGTTTAGGTGCGGTTCGGTTGGGCGGTTCCGTACGTGTCAAAAGCAGTCGATTGAAGCGTCGTTGTTCGCTCGTCGTATCTAAGTAAGCATCAACTGAATGCAGCTCCCCTGAAGCCCAGAAGAGTTCTACTGGGTTTTATCACCATTATTCCGAATTGCGCGTTCAAAGGACGTTGTCGTTGCTCTAGTTGATTTTAACGTTCAACTTGGGTAGTTAGTGGAGATGGAACGGCACATGGAAGACCGAATTTCCGTCTCAACCGATCTCACCGACAGCAAGAACCGTCTGATGTGAGCTTGTTTTGACTAAAGACTACATCTGGCGAACACCAACTTTTGTCACAAAAAGCGACACTGTGGCATCTGATGCCCTCCGTCGCCTTCACACCGTTGCACTCAGATTGATCACATTAGCATCGAGCAACAGTTGCATAGATCAGTGGGGATTTCCGATCGTTCTGGTCTACACCGATGAACTCAGTTGGTGCTTTATTTCGTGTTCGCTATTATGCCAAAACGAAAATTATGCCTCCTGCTGATTCAATATGATAATCACCGACTTCAGTTTCCATTGGAGCCTCCAATGCTGTTTTCTCAACAAATGTCCATAATCACAGCGAACACTAGAAGCAGATCAAAGAGAACTATACTCAGCGGCCTGAAACGATGGATATCCTCGACTCCAGTTGCTGCTGGATGGTCGCATATCCGTCCCCTAGGTATCAAATACAACAAAAGGCATAAATCCCTGAGGAGCCAGCTGACCAAGGCCTGAAAAATGACCACGAGCAATAGTGGAGAGGGAAATGGAAAAGGTTCTACTATCAACAGCAGTCGAAACTTTTACGGACTGATTATGAATACTGCCCCAAGGAATCCAAGCGTAGGCGAGATTAAGGAATCCGACGGCACACTCATCTTCAAACATCGGCAGGAGCTTTGGGCAGAACAATTTATGGCGTAGTGATTTGACAGCGGCTCTAAACTGAGTCGATCACTGCCACTTAATGAAAGGTATACCAGTGAAGTTCATTTTACATATCCACTCTTTATATGCAAACAGCCGAAGACAAGGTCGTGCTTACGACGATCATTCACTCGAGTTTGCCAAGGGAATTGATGTCCATTAGGATTCCTTCCTCTCACCTGTCATTGGGATGGTTATTGAGATAGCTCTATTGTCATAAAGAACAGCAGAACTGAGGTTTTCTTAGATAGGAGCCTGCCTGGTTTAGAATATGCAGATAACATTGTGCCACTGAGTGACGACCCAAGTAAGTTGCAAGTTTTTTTTCAATCGTCTGAACGATAGTATAAGTGCGTCTGTGGGCGGTTTGCACCTTCGAAGTGTAGAGTGTTGTTCCAGGCCTGGATTTACTTTTACTTTTGAGCTTCCTGGATGTCTCTGGTTGTAGTTGTCCGTGCGTTACGATCTGCAGCGAGGACTGCACACCGCAAAATGCAGTTGTTATGCCAACTGCATATTCCAAAAGCCGACTGAAGACCTAAGCGATCCTTGTCCACCTTGATAGTTAACTCACGTCTTCAATTGGCCACCAAGGCGACAGTTCTAGCTTAAACGGGGTGACGATAACAGATTCATTTATTCCGTCTCCAGTCGGCGGAGAACGTGGCCGGACCGCTGAAAGTGACATCTTCGGAGAAACGATGAAAGCCGTTCGATGTTCATACAGTGTTGGCGAACAGTTGCGTTTGAGACGCATACAACTTGATTTTTGTTATATAGCGGAAACAACAAAAGTCAAAGCTTTCCAACTGGTTTGTACCGTCTACCCTGAGTGGCTCGGTTTCGCACGCACAAGTAAGGACTGGGCGGATGGCAACATTGATGTGGATACAAGGTGACGGATCTTCTAGGGTTGTGAAGAGCCCCGTTTTTTGATGTGTTTACCTCCAAGCTAACAGTCATGGTTTCTCATAAAATCCCGTTTAGGACTGGCTGTAGCGTTTAAGGTCCTCCTCCCAGAAGAACAGTGAAATCCACGAATTTGAGGTCAATGACTCAGCAACCGTGGGCAGATTGTATTCCACGAAATTCATCAAGGGAACGACGCATTATTCAGTGTATAACGTAGTTAAATAAAATCGGTGAGGGCAAGCAACCCTGACGAACACCGCAGGCGCGGATGCGCGAGCAGCATGCTTATAACACCCCAATGACATTCCGTCGCTCCGAAGTGTTCCAAAGTGACTGTCTGTTAACGAAGTCCAATGCTGCACGGAAGTCGATGAAGTACGCTGTGGTGGGTTGCAGAACTTATATCGCTGTTCTGGAATTCGACGTAATGAGAAGATTTGGTCAATGCAACCCCTTTGATGAAAGCCACAATGGACAAGGCGCGTTCGTGCGTCTCAAAAAGCAACAAAGTGGTTTAGCAAAACGACTGCAAACAGCTTAGCTGCTATATCGATGAAGTTAATACCTCTGTAGTTCGCACATAAAGTCTCGTCGCCCTTCTTTGGCATAGACACTAGAACAGAGCTTTTCCAGTCCTTTGGAAAAGTTTCGGAGTCCCACAAGAGACGAAACAGCTTAGTCAGTGGACTCAACAGAGCTGGCAAACAAGATTTGAAGATTTCGAATGGAATGACATCCTCGCCCAGTTACTTCTTGTTTTTCATTGTCTGAACGGGTGACGTGATTTCCAATTAGCCGGCAGGCTCTAGATCAATTCTGTACTATTACACATCGTCTGATGTTACATAGGTAGACTCGATCGGAGAAAGATTGAGCAGCTGCCTGAAATGTTCGGCCCATCTTTGGAGCTTTTGTTCGCATCCTGATGTGACCACTGCCGTCACGAAGCGTGGAGGACGGAGGTTGCGCCTTTCCAAAAGAGCAGCAGCGGTTTCCATGCAGTCTGCATTTTCATGTCAATATCGCTCTCATGTATAACTTCGAGGCGGAGACTGTGGTAATCCGGTGAATCGTGTAGTCGTAACACACCGATTAAAAGTTTCCGTGGATATCCAATCTTTTCTGTTCCATTTGGCCTATCTTAGCTGTTCAAGGGATGTTTCGATGATGGGTGCTTGTAACCCCATCCACATCTGATCTGGGATACTATCTTCGGTGATCCCAGATAGTTTAGACGTGATGGCGTTGGACAGGGTTATGACGTTACTTGGGATTGTTAACCAGGACAGGTGGACTCTGCAGTGCGGTTGGATTTTCTGGCGGGCTGAAGTGAGCGGGTATCAGTGTGATCCGTGCCGTTGACATTCTCTTGTATGCTGCCACGATATGCCTGACAATTTCCAATCAATGGTGACCATCGAGAACACGCCACGATATAGTCGGTCCGATGCACTGTCCTATCACTGTTGGAGTATCACGTCAGCAGATGCTTTTTGGATGTTGGAAGCGACGAGTCAATTGAGATCCGCAAACGAGACCATGCGGGTGCCATTTTCGCGTCGCTCACCGAGACCAAATCTCCCCAGTATGTAGATGGTGCATTGGTCCGCTGGTCCCGTGCGAACGTCCCAACCTGCAGTGAGAAGGATGTCGCGCCCTGAATTTTGTTATGGAAGGCATCACAAGCGTTTGGCTCAGGTTTTAGAGTAGGAGCGTAGGCTGGAATGACGGCCATGTCAAAGGGAGTGCCCCTGAATCGTGCCATTGCAAGTCTTAGAGAAAATAGTTCCCAAAACAGCAATGCGCTGTGACCTCGAATGTTCATTGCAATCGCAACATCGTGAAGTCCCTAGTTGTCTTCTGGCTCACAATGACATCCAGTAGGATGAGCCCAGCTGGGGGACTTGAATACACCGGAGTTGGGTAGGGACAACCGGGACAGGCAAGCAATATCAAAACAGTAATCGCAGAACGTGCGCATGCAGATGCATTGAATATCTGCATCCAAAAGAGCTCTCACAACATGTTATTTGCATGCGGGACCTTGTGGTTAAATTTACATTTCAAGTTCGTGTCTGGTCCACTCTGACCACTGGAGGACCATAGAGAGCGCAGATTTCCGGGGACGCCGCAGCATGATGACAGCAAACTGTAGAGAAAATCCATGAAGGCATTGGGGAGTACTGTACGAGGTGACGTCTCCATCGTTCCCCGGCTTTTGTCCGAAGTGAAACCTCTAGCCCATGCAGAACCATGTGCAACCTGCCGAGAAACAGAACGTCCAAATGTTGGGAGCCGGTGGCCGACGAGGCGGTTCATACTCTTGGTGGTAGCCTACCAATCCGGGCCTCCTGGCGCGTCCGAGGTGGCCTAGGTGCATGATTGCCGGTGACTCACCAGGAGCTCATTCGTCATTCCGAAGGGACTGTAAACCAGGGGTCTTTGCGAACCTGATGGTTGGAAAAATTACCTTGGTAGCCATTGGATCCACCAGGAGCATTCCTCTTCGCACACTGGACGCCGTCTCACCAAGGATTTCAGTCTTCGTTAACCTCATCTTAGTCTGTCCCGCCTGTTGAGCGCTTTGCCGGGGTGAGGCCGATGATGCGTTCGTCAGCTTCATGGAGCCATAGGCGAGAGTTGGTTGGCTGATGGAGACCAAAGAAACGAAAGATACCACACGGGTAGCCACAGTCTATCAAATCAGAGGTGCTACTCTTCTCAGTCACCAATACATCTGGATCAGCTCCGAGCCGAACCTTGTCCTTGCAGGATAACAACCGGGTGAGATGGACAGAGTTCACTAATTGGGTAATCGTATCCAACACATGGTCGTATATCGAATGAAGTGCCGTCGCATATACAGAAGGCTCGATTGGGACTCATTGATTTGAGGCATTCGTGTCGTCGGCGCGTCATTCAGTTATCGACCGAAGGACGAATTCACACAACAGCAATAAGAATAGTCCTACTACATAGCTCAGATACATGGCTTTTGGGAACAGATGTGGGACACTTTCGGTTTGTGTACACTATTTTCTCCGTAATATTGGTGGAATATTGTGGAAAATGTTTGTAACTCACAGGTCAGGTGTAGGTTACGGGTCCAGGGTCCATTCTTTACGAAAGAGATACTGAACCAGAATGGGTTAAAGTGGTTGGGATATATTTTGTGCATCTCCACAGAAGGACTGCCTCGCTGCAGGAAACAGGTAATGGTTGAACGGTGGTTAGAAGTGGCCAGTCGATGAAATGGCCAGAAGTATGAAAACATTAGCCAATGGGATGGCTCTTGTAGGAGCAGTTGAATTACCGAGGTGGAGCCCACGAGATCCCCGAAACAATGATTGGAGACAGTAGATAATATGGTTGGGTGTGGCAGTATGTTGCGTTCTTGCATTATACACCTTTCTTCTTCTGTGAATTTCCTCATCTTACTATTTTCCAACCGGTCAATCACTATTCCTCATTCATTTTTTGAGTAGACGGTGCTGAGAGGCAGCAACAAAACCCAGAGCACATTGGTGCGTTGTTATTGGCTATAAAAATTGGAACTGAGGCTTTCTGTAGGAACAGCAGCCTTGTTATTAGGGTATACCATCGTCCACCTGGTTGTTTAGTCATGACTCGATGAGCGAAACATAATATGAACCCACGAGTTCCTCTTAGCATTCTTCAAATTTGTTCACATTAAAATCACTGATGCGTATTGTACCACGCCACTACTGCTATAATCAAGTCCTACGCCTGCATGCTCATTCCGTTTATTTACTCAATGGTCTAAGTTCCATTGTGACGCAGAATCCGGCGCTAGATCAAAACTCCGCACCGCCTGTTTCAACCGAGAAATTTCGCATAATGTGCTATCTTGGGGTTTTCTGTTGTGCCGTCGAATTAGCCCTATCTCCTGGGGTTTCTGATGCGACTAATGTGATTCCTGATGAATTTCTTGATGATGAAGTTCATCGATAGTTAAGAGAGCCTATATACAACTCCTTTCGGACGTCAGTTATTTCGTCCACATTTCACTTTTCTTTACCGTTCATATTGCTTATTATTTCATAGAGTGATGACTGAATAATTTGACTTTGAATGATCCGTTAACTTTTCCAAATTTTGTTTTTAGAAATGTAGCTCTCGCTGTTCTCTGACGGCATATTCACCCTGCATTTCGTTGCTTTCAGTTATAGGAAGGCAAACGGTTCCAAACAGACAAAACAGTAGTTCTAGGTCCGGTGGATGCAAGAAACGTTTATTTTTTACCTTTTCTTTCATCTTCTACTTCCTTTATTAATGAAACAACAATGTACATCAATTTTCAGGAAGGGGGCAGTGGCCAGCAGAGGGTTGCCAAGTGGGGAGGTTGACTGACGGTGGGAGGATTCGAACCCGCGACCTTAACGTCCAAACGCCACGACCTCATCCGTTTGGCCACCGGCGGCCACTGGACTGTTATTAACGCTCTCCGCCATCCCTATGCTGTGATCTCACTCAATGCGCTGAGCAGCAAGATAAGACCTTCCCAGGCCCAGCTTATTAAGCCTGACCCGGACTAGTGAGAATCCTGGATACCACAATTGTCGTCTCCCCCTCAGCGCGTCAAAATGATCTTGTTTCAAGCGCTCCAAGTCATGTTGGCGTCCGAAATGCCCGACATATCGAAGACATGTATATCGTTAGACTGAACCCCTGGTCAACAGTTGTTGGTGTGCTGTTAGGTTAGAAGGTCCTGTGTATGCCAGCAGTCGGTTGAAAAATTAATATCGTGTCTGCATATGCTTCCAATGACAGCAGCTTCTTTGAAGCTAAAGACTCCCTACAAGAACTCCGGATTCTTCCGAAGCGTTTGTCTAAAGGGCATTGCTGTTAATTTAAAAAACCCAACCGAACGTTTTGAGGGATGGCCACTTGCTGTTCCAGCCGATCAAACCACCGACGGCGACTGTCTCAATAGTCTTCTCAATAGAAAGTTTCATAAGTAGCGAAAGCGACTTACTTCCTTTGCTTTCACAGCGTCGAAATTTGTGCTGTCATATACCGACCGCTTGAAATGATTTAAGATTGTCGACTATTCTGCTCTAGATCTGTGAAGGCGGATTAGAGTTTAGTTTACTCTCGCTTTTGACCACATTTATCGTGATCGTATCAACATGAAAACCACAATTCCAGCATGGCTGCTTCCAGTTGATAGCAGCTGGCGTGAGTTCAAGCTGAAGCCTATATTTATACATATGAATATACATGTATATGTGCATATATATGTACATGTGTATATACCAATGATTCAGAAGACTGGGTGCATGAATTTATCATGCGTGCGCACAAAAACATCGACTGTCACATTGCATAACGTCATGACAACGTGGAACGTTTCTTCCTATTGAGTGTTACGAGGTATCTTAACTGAAACTGACTGGCGTGTTGCCACTCAATAGTGCGCGGTCGTGCCAACTGATCAAACGTTTCGCGCTGTCATGAGTGAGCGGGCAAGACCGGTTGTCTAAACGCCACTCTCATTACCCTGCCTGCTCCTAACTGTCAGAACCGCTTTTTCGTTGCTCTTTCTCAAAACGGTACGATCAGGATGCTGACAACCAGAACATTATATTGATACAAAGAAAAGACAGTTGGGAGTAAGCACATCTGTTTGGAGAGTATGCGAGCAACGTGCAAATGGCAATCGCGCTGGGCGGTTAAACAAGCAATCCGATGTAACAAAAAGGAGTCCGGCTACAAGCCGTCAGTAGTTGCTGGTAACATCCGCAAACACTCCTTAGGGTTTATTTCAAGTCAGATCCACTTCCAAAATAATAAGCTAGTCAAAGCAGCAGGCGCCATTTGTGCATTTTTTTAATCAATGGTAGACCTATTTCACATAGCTGAACGGATCCTACACTTCAGAGCGGTGGCCCGAGACTCCCAAACTGTAACGTTTGTCCCTCGAACTATTAAAATACAGTAGAGACGATGGATTCTATTTTGGTGGCCAGTACTGAGACCAGATTGTTTACGGTCTTGCTTACCACGTTCTCCCACCAAGATACAACGTTTGAGTGACGACATGATATTCTCATCGTTGAGTACCGGCTTACCGCCTAATTTATCATTTAGAGTGACCTAATGATGGTCGGTTTGTGCGCCATATCCAGAGTCTGCTTTGGTTCTTTAAACTTTTTGAATCCATTCAACGAGGACTATCCGATTACTTCGAGACCGATCTAACAATCGTATACAGTTGCATTATACAGTGTCACTCAGACGGGGAGATATATTTCTAGCGACCCCGATAAGATGTTACCATTAAATTCAGGGACTTTTGTATACTAGGCCTAAGTCCTTGCAACCGCGAGCTTCGAAAAACTTTCACTGTGGCGCGAATAGTTACCCAATTTGTATCAAATAAAACACTATCTAGCGTTGGAAAACTGCCATCAATTGAGGCGATTGGGAACATTGAAACTGCTACTGCATTAAGCGGCAGGCACGGAAAACTCGGGGGATTCCATCTATTTGGTACATATAGAAAATAAGCAATCCAGCTTGCAGAAGCAGCAAGCATTGGAATCAAAACTCTACGAAGAAAAGGAAAAGCAGAAGTTGACAGGAGTGCTACGCAGCGTTTCTCTTAAAAAACTGGGAAATTTATACAAAAATGAGGAAGAGAAACAAAACTAACCTGACGGAAAAAGGATTACCTGGAAAGAACAGCATCCACCAGCGGTCAACGCGGACTTAACACTGCGTAAGTAATACAATTTACACGACATCTATAAATGCCCCTATAGGCGCATCAAACGATCGCGGAGCAAATTGAATCTTCGAGAAAGTTAGCTTCATCCAAAGCTTCCAAACACGCCTAAGAAGCTTTAGAGCGTGGTGAAAACTAGTCTTATACATAAGGCTTGCCCCTCCCCAAGGTCGAAAGTAGGTGACAGAAAATTCACGCGCACCCCCCGTTAGCATAAGCGTTGTGGGAAATCTCTCGAAACTGGCGTTCATTGGAAAAACGAAAACACCAACTGCTCGCAATTTTTCTCGCCGATTTTGCACAACCAATGTGCGCATGTGCCGCCAACTCCGTTGAAATCTAGTAACTCGTAGAAACCGATTCAGACAATGAGCGCCGACCCTAAGCCAAACAGTCTAATCACAGCACAGATAACGCAAAGCGTGACCGAATCAGTGAAGACCAACTTTCCTCCAAATCAATTCATGCTAGTTTTTTAGATGAGCATTGAGATGAATAACCAATTTGACGCAAATGTACTCAACAACCGAAACCATGGCAAGTCTTACCCACGCTTTCTGTCAAAATCACTTCTTTCTTCCTCAAGGGTTCTCAACAACGAACCTACTTTTGCACGCAAAGAAGCGTTCTCGTGAAAAAGATTTGTGATTTCCATAGCATTATACTGCTCCATTTTGCTTATTGGGCCATTTGTCTTCCAAGCACCCACGGAGGATGAAATCCGTGCAGGGCAAGAACGGTTGCCAAGGCAAGCAGAGCGATTCGTATATGACGCCAAGGTTTTCAACAGATTCTAAGACGAGGTGGAACCCCAGTCTTCCAGTGACCGGATTTCTCGTGGAATGTATACGACGCGGAACCAAACTGCGATCCCCAGAATGCATTTTTGTCCGGCCTTCTGGCAGGAAGCTGCTGAGGATCGAAGTTTGGAATTTGGGAAATGTGTGAAAGATGTCTGAACGCGTTGCTTCCCGAAAGTGAGACACTTCTCTGAAACTAACATACTCCCTGTTTCACCTATCCCGAACTTTTTGGTCGTACGTTACTAGCCAGCATTCACCTTTGACAGGCCCTATATTGCAGGGCATTCCACACAATAGCATTCTCTATAATAAAGACAACCCGTCTTTCAGCTAACTTTGGTTAGGATAAAAGCAAAGATTATAGGGGCAGGATAGGTGGTTCAACCTTGCGACAGCTCGTTTAACCGGATGTCAAACAGCTTGACATACGTAGAACCTACCAAAAGGGGCCTGCCAGGGTTCATGATCTTGAAGCTTGTTGTCGCTTGCGCTGAAACCGGAACCTGACAAGTTTATTTTATTTTTATTTCTAGTTGCTTTTTTTGCTTGTTGCCCTTTCATTTTCATTTTTATTTTAGTTCGATTTCCGCTCATGCTTCTATCCGTCATTTACGGTTTGCTATACTTCTGCGAATTTAACGCCTTTTTATCATACATTTCTCTCCCACATTTTACCCAGATGTTGTATCCACTATCGTTTTTTCTATCTTTTGCCAGTCGGCTTCATGTGAGTTTGCTGCTATCCTAGTTTTCCCGTTACATTTTCCCCTTTCTGTCTTCTTACCCGCCATTACTAGTGATAATCCGGGGCACGTTTCTGTCGTTATTGTTCTTCGTCCTTTCACCATTTTTTGTACTCTTTTTCTCTACTACACCTAGAGGGAGGCATTTTCGGTTGCAACGGTTTATAACCCACGTGCAATGATCGGTTTGACTTTATTGTCATGGGAATGATGAAAGAACTGAAAGTGGAGCAGAGCATGCTGGAGGACAGCTGTGCGACTGTCAGTCTACCCCAGTGACGCTTGCAGAAAGCCATTGCCGAACAACACTCACCGAAGCCAGCGATAAATAAACATGACAGTTGGTGAAGCGGATTCCTCGGTTCAGTCACACAACGAGTGAATCGCTTTCGAGTAACTATGACAAAACGGGCGTAGATACAAAAAAGAAAAACTAACGGTCGGTCATTCAGACAGAAAGGCCTAAATGTCGCCCTCCAAAGCGTTCTCCGTTATCGGATGGTTGTTTCGCCACAACGACCCCGGTGACGATTCGAGCGCTGTCGTTGGCGATTTGGGTGGCGCGCTGGAATATTGGTGAGCGGAGTGCCGACATAATCACCTACTAAAAGCTCCTTTGCTTCCCGCCTGTATGTCTGTCTCTGGCAGGGAGTTCCATGAGCTACACACACCGACGGAGAATACTTGTTTCCTAGACTTTTGATGTAGTCACTCTAAATTCAGTGAGCGACCGCGCAAACCAGATGTGCCAGCCAGCTTGAACAATTGTCCGCTAGGACTTTACCGCTTCGTTAAGATATAACTTAGGTTGTGAGGTCCCTCGTGACCGACCGTGCTCTTGTCCCTCCTCAGGATTGGTTGAAAACCCCGGAGGTTTATTTCAGGGCGGGCTTGATTAGGTTTGAAAAAAACTTGGGAAACCATTCAAGATTGAAATTCTTCGGAATGCGAATGAATTGATCCAGCGTGATCGCAGGCTTCTGGACTAGCGCGCAGCAGTCGGCTGCCTGGTACAGGTCGTCTGCCACAGTCAACGGCAGATTCCCTCCTGCTTCTATCTTCCCAGTTAATTTGCCTCCAGTGTATACCCGTATATATCAATAACCTCCCAAATGCCCGCGTTGAAATGGAGGTCGGCGGCGACGGATCACCAGAGTAAATTGCCAAGGTTTATCGGCAGTGCTTTAGGTCTGACGTAGCCAGTACTTCACGGCAGATCTTCACGTGACATGCGAACAGTAAAGCTTTGGAACCCACCTGCAGAGAAAGGCCGCTCGCAAAAGCAGTGAATAGTTTTGGCCCATTGTGGACCCGCGTGGTACCCTGCTTCGGTGATCAAAACTATGCCAAAGAGAACCGTTCACCCGGATCCGGAATGCCCAGTTTCGTATACAATGCGACACCCATGTTATAAGTGTTTCGTTCAGTCTATTTTGCTCAAACCGTTCTAAAAGTCAGGATTGACGCACCCAGTCGAAGGCCTTCAATATGTTTGGTCATATTACATCCAGCTGAACTCTTGTCTACTGTCCCCCAGGGCAGTTCGAGGCCTCATTCAGGTTTGTTTCGTACGCTGCAAATCATCTAAAATAATGTTGTGCTTCGTGCTATTGGCCGTCCTCGGGAAAGTTGCGCAGAACACCATCGATCCTGCTCTTCATAACCCTAATGTTTCCCAGTAGCAGCCCGACCGAATGACAATTTTGAGTTTCTTGCTATTCCAGGAATTGAAAATGGGAAGTATCACGCAGTTCTTGTATTCGTCGAGGACTTGGGAAGCTTGCAATTTTGGCTGAATAGCTCATTTTTGCAGCTTCTTTGATTCGACTGAACCCGCTTTAGTGTTTACCCCTGGCAGCCCGCAACGTCCTGCTTGCATTGAGTGGTGTTAGGGCTTCCCATTTGGAGATAGTTGTTACAATGCTGCTGACCCTGTGTTAACTGATACCGATTCCACGCAGCTCTCTTTTTTGAGGTTTTCAATCCACCGCTGCGAAGATTCGACTCGGGCTATTTTTTTCCTATTACTGGCGAAGACATAAACAAGTATATTCCTCGTTAAGAATTCCTTTGCCTCCTGCTCACTGCTGACTGACACTTGATGAGATATATCATGAAATGTAGGCTAAGGCGCTCCTCGCACCTGAACACTCAGCGGTATTCCAGGCTCAGCGAGTAGTTCAATCTAACCCCGTGTTTTCGTGTGCATTAGCTTAAGTGCTATTAATCCGAGTTACCTCAGATTCAAAGACCCCGACAACTAATTTGGTCGATAGCCGGCAGGAGAGCGTTTCGAGTCTTATAAATTATCCGCTTTCGATTTCCATGGCCACCGCGGACTTTTCCAAATTCTGAGGTGTGCATTTCGTCAGCTGCTGGAGTGCTGCAGCCAAATGGAATACTCTGGACTCTCACTCGGCCCGTAATGCTTCCAAAGGTGAAATCAGCTGTCAGAAAAACATTGAAAGGTCTTTCTAATCTACGTTATCTAGCCTTGCTACATGTATTTTTATCCCACCATCTGGCGATAAGGCGCACCTGAAGTAATTTGTTCCTGCTGGCCAAACGGTTTGCGTCAGAGCCCGCGGGTGAATAGTTTATCCTGAGCCAAAACTTTTCTATCACAGGCCATTCCGAAAAATGCCTAAACCTCGCCTCCACATTGCCAAATTCTTTACTCAAAGAGTAACCACGTGGTATGCTCTGCCAAAAGTAGTTGAAAATTCACGCAGCAATACCAGGCTCGCAGTGAAATTTTACATTTATTTGGGTCCTAACTTCCAAGCTCCTCCGGCGGTCACTATTTCTCCACTTCTGCAATACCTTCCTCCTGCCATGTGTTGCTCGTCACCATTTCTTATCATCATCCCCCAAGTTATTTCCAGCTCTGCAAGCGTTACTTGCTTGAAACTAATTAACTTCCTATGAGAAGTATCTTCCCCGACAACTACATTCCAAGGATCGCAGAACTTACGACTGCAGCAGCCGACTGTGGAAAACACTGTGCTATCTAGAAACAAGTCTGACTGGCTCCAATCTCAAGTCACGTCGCAGCCGCCACTGGTCACCCTTTTTTCCTTAATGGAATCTAATGCAATTTCCGCCGAAATATATTCCCAATACACATAAACATCCTTGCTCCGTTGCCATTAAATAAAATCCACCACGGCTTCAAGTCGTTTCTCATTTACGAATATCCGATCAATAACATTACATTCTACTCAGTAGCGCCAAGTCTCCAGAGAAAAGTTCCTCCGTGAGACCGCCTGTGCTGTCCCTGACCTTATTTTTTCAACTGAATCTTGTTATTTTACATCGTCTCCCGCTGATCACTACCGCCGGATTGGGTGCTCAGCCTTTTCTAGCCTCTGTTGCTCCAGGTGTGGTGAAGGATACCTCCCCTAACCAAAGTACTTCATTTCTGTTTACATCTTCGATCGGCTTGATACTGCAACAACTGTGAATACTTATGGCTGGCAATGTTACTTGAAGGCCAGAAAATACTTATTGCCTGCTTCTACCTCCCCCACGCTAGGCCTGCAATGTATAAACTCCCTTGCTGACTCCTTCCGTTTGCAATGGACCACTTATCCTCTGCTGAAAATATAGCCGAGGAATTCAATTTTTCAAACATGGTCTGGCCGCCTTTCTCTGTTCCCAATGCCGTCCAGAACTTCGTCTCCTGCATAATTTTTGGAAAATGGTTCTCTCATGTTAACAACTCAATTCGAGGTGAAAATTTCTTTCACTCGTTTTTTTCTCTTGATACAACTGAAGTTAGTTTTGATGTACTAGAATACTTTAAGGGGAATGACCAGAAACTCTCACAGTTTAGCTTTCAGCTGCCGCACACCCGCGGCCCTTTTCTCAACCAACACACAAGTGCTCCCTTGATCAAATGTAGCGTCGATCCCAACCACAGTGAGTGCTTTAAACGGGGACAAATCATTCCTCACCCCAAACTCCAAATTGGCTGCTAACTGCATAAAATAACTCCACCTGATTCTCTAGCTTCACCTTTCCCGGCAGTTAGCAATACAGTTTTAGACATCATCGGCTTATCGCTCGGGAGCGCGAAATCATTGATCTTCAAGGGGTGCTCGATCTAACTTTAAACATTTCTCTTTTGTTGCATGTTCGCTGGTTAAATAAAGTCCTCAGACTCGCCAACTGTCACGTAATAACACATGACCATTAATTTTTTGATGAAATCGCATACGCAAATGCATACAAAATTATATAAGCGCGCATTTTAACATTCTAAGCAACCCTCTTCCTGTCAGTTTTCTTTGTCTGCGCATACGTGCAAACCGGTTTAAAAAGTAAAATTTAATGTGTTGTGCCGCAAACTATTAACCGTACAGCGCAATGGTGAACGGGTTTGGTACTTACACCTGAAAGCACTTACTCAACCGTCTTCTGAACACGTAAAGTTAGACTAAAGCAACGCTGATTAAGTGCGCTCAGAAATACGAGAAATGGACTATCCGGCCCCAGACTTCGATGCTAGTACTCAGAAGATAGTGCTTGCAAAAGGGATGATATTTGAAATTACATTTACTGGTTTTGTCCTTGATGAAAGTACCTCCATCCGATTGTTCTATTGGGGTTCCCGCTGCTCTCTGGTTCCGCTTCTGCATCAAGCAGACACCTCTCGCTTTTGAGAAACCGCAATTTAAATAAATACGCAAATGAAATATGGTGTTGAAGCTCCATGCATCTAATTGTGTCCAATTTTACTTGTCGTCTACCACTGAGGCACAGGTGATGAATACTCTACCTCCATACGGCTTCTTTCGAACAGATTCTCTGGGGCTCTCGTCCCAATATGCTGCAACTTCCGGTTTCTCTGCTGATTGGGGACGCCGATATAGTTCATTGTTTCTTCTTTTCTGTCTTACACTACAAACTCCTTGAGAGCCATTCAACGGTGCCACAATGCGGCCAATAGCTATCGTTTTACACCATCGTTTTAAGTCTCAGTGTCCCCTGTGGCCCTGATTGTGTGGAGGAAGTTCGCTCCGATTCCATCAGTAATTGGCGCACGCAAGATGGAAATCCCTAACCCGATGTCGTGCACCGGTATAGCGCGCCACCGGATATAACCACCTCGGGCAGGCTGCTGGGTGGCTTCGGCTAAAAGTGCCTTCGTGTAAACGCATATTGAATAAGGCACACGGCGAGGCACAATACACGCGAATGCTGACGCATTTTTCCACTTGAGTAGAAAGAGCTCCCGGTGACCGCACGAAAACTTTGAAGATAATGTCAATGAGGCCACAAACTGTCCATTTTTATGCCAAAGGCTGTTTATTTCTTTCGTTAACTCTAGACATTTGAGCATTTTCCTAGCATATCAACAAAATGCCAAGGCGACACTAAGAATTTACACTAAATTCATGAAGCACGCCTCCTGATCCCCTTTTAACTTCTTATTGTGTACATGATAACCTCGGAAAGCAAGTTGAGTGGGATCACCGTCACAAGACAACATTCAACTAACTTTGATTGCTTTCCAAGCGCAAGCAATGTAAAAAACGCGTGAAGTGGTTTAAAAATCTCCAACTGACGTGTTTCAGTCGATCGACCGCCCACCTTCAACCTCGGAGATGCTTCCAACGTTTTAGGTCCCAGGAAAGCATGTCATAAATATATAAAAAGCAGTGGGATAAGAAAGATACTTTTCTCTGTTCCATTTCTTTAACGCTACATTACGGCAATTGTAAAAGACGTCATTGGTTGAATTTGGATAGCAAGAAAATGCGGATTTTACTAATTAAAACTAACAAGCAGGAAGAGTAATCCGCAAGATACATCACAGTCAATCAACATGCATATGGGTTACAACCTCTCTCATCAATTTCTCAAAATGTCACGCTTACAAAGTCAACAAACCTTAGTAACGTCTCCAATTCATTAAGAAAACGCTCGAAGCACTCGTTGCACAAAACGCTAATATAACAGCATGCATGTGAATAAGCTGATCCCGAATGCTTATGGGAATATGTATGCACACATGCTTACTGAGAAGAATGTGCTCAAATATACCAGCAATTCTGCCGATTTCATGCATACCAACGTGCATTTACATGTACACAGTTGAATACGCATGATTATGCACGCATATATCAATGTTTTTAAATGCATGTGCAGTTGTACGCAACACACTCACACGCAGATGCCCAGATGCACATAAATTTAGCTGAAAAAGCATGGTAATGCGTATCTCATCAGCAACAATTACTAGATAATTTTAGCATATCTCGACCAATGAGAGACTTGTTTGATTACGCGATAAAGATTGAACGTGAATGGAACAGGCCAACAACAAAGATAGGCCCCCTGGATTGATGACCATTGAAGTGCGTATTGGCACATAGTATAGAAAAGCTACAAAATGAGAAATGAATGGGATAGCAACATTTGTGTCCAAAAAAACTGCTGAGGCAGGCATCTGAAATGACCGTTTACAAATGCTGCGAGCGCTGTCTGTTTACAAGTCGTGAAATCGGTCGATTGTGCGTCATAACAGAAAGAATCTGCTTGGAATGGGAGAAACTCGAGAGTGAATAAGGATGAGCAAAGTACATATAAAGAAGAATGAAAAGTATATGATATTATGAAAATTAAAATTGAAACGAAATTCCGTGAGTACTTTCAATGGCCACATGGAAAAATAGGTAATTTTATTCAAGACAGGCAGAAAAATGAAAAGTTTGACTGTGAAGATAAATTAGGCGGCAAGCGTAGTGACAAGCAGGAACAGTTCGCCAGCGGACATCGAATTTCGTCAGTGCATTTTGGTCAAATGCCTGAGTTGCGGCATATATGAAATTAACAATGGTGAAAGATATGTTAACGATGTAATGGGGAATGACGTGTGTTAAGCACGAGACAGGAAACTGGGGGAGAATACTAAACATACTATCGGCAAATTGCATAACCTGATTGCTTTTGCACATGTGGTTTGTCATCTACGGGCCACTACACGGTGAAAGTCTGTCCTCTGGTTAGAACATGGGGGTATATAAGCAAAACTAAATAGTCAACGGTATTGGTCGCATTTTAGGCACTTTGTTTCAGCAAAGTCCACATGGACGACATATTTACCTGCAACCATCAAGGTTTCAAAAGAAAATCCAGGCGGACTTTAGGGAATCCGGCTGAGTGGGACAGGATTTAAATGGCCGTTAGCCATGTACGGCGGAAAAAGTGGAATGTGGAATTTTCGAACGACATGCTCTTTTCGTGCTTCCGCGAATAGCGAAGAAGAGTGGCAGTTAGAAAGAGGATCCAGCTCAAGGTTAACTAGAGCAGCAAACAATGGAGGACGAAGAAGTCGAAATTCAGAAATATGAATGCGAAAACTGGAGAAATAGATTAACTTCGGTTATATTTACCTGCATTCAAGAGGACATCATTTGGCTTTATTGGAAGGTACGGATTTCAGCATTTAATGAAATGCAGGTGGTTGTGCGCGCAACGGTTTCCTGCGTGCTTTCGGTAGCATATTTCGTCTTGCAGCAACATCTACGTTCCGTTCAATTCACAAAGCTTTACAGGCTTGTACGGGCCTAAAAACTGCAGCTTTTGAGTGGCTTGCGTTGTTGCCGTGGTTTGGCGACTCATCAGCTGACCAAAGTCATGGAAGTAATTTTATTTGCAGCGATTGTTTGTCCATTCTTATAGAGGCCTGTTTGGAGACTGTCTGAAATGTGAAATTGGATAGTAATATCCGAGTGGACTTACTGCCGTATGTGGAGCGTTTACCAAAAGCAGTGCTTTTTATTTACACACATTTCAAACTATTTGTTTGCGAAGCAGGAGCCGACACGCATTTAGCAGCAGTCTTTAGCTGTAACTTACCCCATACAACCGGATCACACATGGCGATATTCTACATGGGGAAGTGGTCCCGACTTTATGTGATTGAGCTGGGACCAGGAAGAGCAGAGGGCAATGGTGAGTGCAAATCTGCAACTGAAACTGGCGGGCACCAACAAGTACAGGGGAAAAATTTGGAAAATCCTGCCCTGTTGCAAGCTTTTGCCTTCGCTGCCTATTTAATTTGGGACCAGATGGTCACATTTGCAGCACGTCCTGAGAGTGTTTTGTCGGAACGAACCTCATTTATGAGCTGAATGCTGCTTGGATGCTTCATTTTGATTTGGTATGGATTTGTCTTACTGCATTCTCTGGAGATGGTAGCCAACAGTTTGATCCTTATCATCTGTTTTCCTTCCCTCCTTTTTTTCTCCTGTTGCTTCTCCTATTGCCCTTCTACTTGATTACCCTTTTAGTGAGGGGCACTTCATTTAGTGATCCTCTTAACCTATCGCTATCCCACTGAATTTTATTTCAATTTTTCTTCGATCGTTTTCACTTTCCGCGTAGTACCTCTGGCCTCTTTTTTCCTAAAACCAGCCCTTCTCTACTATTTACCGCCTGCGGCCTCCTACCGTGTAACTCGAGCTTAATGGTACTGCTCAAGTTACACACTGGTTCCCCAATAACAGTTTCCCCTATTTTTCTTTCGTCTATTATTTTCTCTTTCCTCTCTTATTTATGCTTTTCCCATTTATTACTCCTATTTTAGTGACCTTCTTCTTCTTTTCCTTGAAAATGTGGAATGCTCAGCAAAGTCCATGCCTACTGAGCAAATCTTTTCGGTTGAGAGCGTAGCTCTTTCCGGTATGCCATAATGCCGTCTGCTGCGGGCGGCTACGCATCATCGGCAAGGGAAAGTTAAACGCTGCATGCGAATAAGTTAGTGAGGCCGGCGCCTGTTCTCAGGAATACAAACAAATAAATGTTCTTTCACATTCATCAGCACACCTACACCTTGACGCACAAACGGTTTGATTGACCGGTTAGTCAGCCAGTATGATTGCTGCCATAGGTCCTTGGCTGCAGTAAGTGCTCTGATGACTTGAATACCCTTAGCAGTGTTTCGATTGGCCCAAAAAAGCGGTGTGCAGCTTTGCTTTCGCATAATCCTCCTTTTAAAACGTGCTTGCCTTCTGTCTGCACTAACACCACGAGCATCTGGCTCCTTGACAGTCTTATGCGGAAGGGCCTGTCTTCAATCCCTTGGCCTTAGCCAGTGCCTCTGAAGCAAGAGGGTGTATCCGTGCAGCGCGAATATGGTACTCTGTGAACAATTATCCATAAGGGCATTTTTGCACTTCCGATCTTCTCTCATGATTAAATGGCCCCACATTACTGCATGCACCTCATGCTTAACAGACTAAAAGCAGGGAGTCTTACTAGATAAGCAAAGATTTTAAGACTGCGTGCCCTTCTATGGTCTATTGCTGAACAGGCAACTGTTTTATTCTGGATCATCATGACTGGTAGATGATTGACGGATTAATACAGGACGGAGCTTGATTAGCTCCAAGGTGGGTCGGACTGAACCTTCCCAGAATTCCAATGGGCTGGTTCACCCCAAGAACAGATGTAATGATCAAATGCTCAAGTCTTGGGCTGGACAAAGTCGAGCAGCGAATTGTGCCGCGATTGGCCCAAAAATAAATTCCTCCGTACCTGGATAGCAATTCAAATCCTGAAAGCAACGCGTAGCCCCGTTTGATGCAAATTTCGAGAAAGAGAAAGATGGCTCTACAAATTCTACGGCACTATTCATGAGCTACAAATTATCTACATGACAATCACACCCCTGACAGTGGATCTCAGTCAGAAGCCGGCCAAAAGGTAGCCACGCCTAATACATTCATTTGCGTACAGACGAGGGCTTGGTAAAAGAAGAATGACAGAAAGTACATGTCCCTTGGTTTACGCAAGCATAAGAGATTCTGCGCGCTTGATGACGTTCAAATAGACTCTTTACTGAGGATGACAGCTAAAAATCAATCTAAACAAACGGAACGTCTACAATCAACCAACGTGAGCGATAAAACAAAGGTCAGTGTAATAAAAAACTGGTCCCATTTTTTAGTCACCTTCAGTTACTAACACTCCACTGTTCTCGCCCCCTTCTAAACTCGCTTTACTTTGTGCCAAGGCAAAGCTCTCTGAAACAATTTCACTTTGCCGTTTAATACAACTAAATACGGCACTTCGCATACCTTTCTCCAGGATTGATCTGCCTTTAGATTGGTGCCCCTCAGTTTTTCAAAACCTGATCCCTCACGGTCCGATTTACTATGTCTGACGGTTAAAGATTCTAGGACATCCTCTGATTACCACACTGAATTAAACTTCTTTTGGTTTAATCGGTAATTAGCTTCTAATGTTCTCCAATCAAGGAACCCCATCGGTAGCCCATCTTTTAAATGTATACCTCTTTTCTGTCACTCTGCTTTCGTTCTTTTCCAGGTCAAACCTCATCTGCTTTGCGGGGCACATCATTAACCCTTTTATGCTACATAGCAGTTTTGTTTCTTCCAGCCATGTCTCATATCTTCCAGCTCCGACGAACCATCTCGTAGCCCAGCCCATGTGTGGCGGCCTACACGATATTACAATAACTGCTGAGGCAACCCTAAATTTGATTTTCCGTGCACGTCTAATTTCCCCTTAGTTTTGGGATGCGATTCATGTGACTCCACTCTATTTTAGCGTTTACTGCACTCAATTTTTTATCCCTCCCACCTGACCCCTTCTATTATCCTAATGATTATGTAACATGATAGTGCATGGCTTGTGCCTCTGCTACCCCGGAAAAAGCATTTTCTTTGCAGTCTGGATTTACCTCGGGTCCTGCAGAGCTCTTCTAACCCATCCACTTACCGGGTTTCGCAGCATTATCGCGGCTCGAAGAGAAGTGGACTTGTCTATTAGAGGTTTAATTCGATTGGAAATGTCAAATAAACCTGTAATGGTAGAAAAGTGTAACCTGAGTTTTAGTGAAATCCAGTAAATTAAAGGCTCTTCAGGCTGTCCTGGTAGGCAACTGCTTATGGATGAATGAAGTTGCTTGGGTGGTCCAACGTAGAGATTGTCTTCTTCCAAACCTAAGTAACCTGTGAGGCTCACCAGCTTAATTTCAATGGTGGCTCCTCCTTGCTGGCCCGCTAAAGCAAATATCTGGAGTAAGTTGGTTTCCAAGGCTCAGTTTGTTACTGCGACTAGGGATCACTGAACGGGAGAGTTGATGGTCGGGCTTGCTTGGCGGTTGTCCCCACCATCACATACGACCAGCAATTTTTGGTGACTGGCAACTTATTTTAAAACTAACAATACCTGTGCCGGTTGTGCTCAACTAGAAGCCATCTGAAAAGAACTAAAAGGAGTCGGCTTTGATGTCATGTAATAATCTGCTTCTAGCTTCAAAGGCCAGCGCTCAATTCATCTTAGAATGGAGCCAGATTTATGGATTTTACTCAGCATTTACTCTTCTTATACAATTATCTGGTCAATATACTAAATTCTTTCAAAGCTAACCGCAAAATAGAGCAACATTTGAACAGCCTGGCGTATTAACTTATTGGCAGCTATACACTTTAGATCCGATTAGCCATGCGACCTGCTTTCTGAATTTCATTAATTTCTGGCTGCATAAGTGTCAAATCGGCCTCTGACTTGGGGCATTTCCGTGGTATCAGTGTTTGAGTAGTTCGCAGTCGAACCTCAAATCCAAGGCAAAAATCATTTATAAATTCTAAAACACGGGACCAATAAGTTGAATAATATGCAAACATCGGCAAACCTCAAATGTGCTATTATAAAGACACAAAACCAAATCAAGTGCGCAGAAGTGTGCAAGCGGCTTATGCGTCACAAATCAGTGTGTCAAGCTCGCTTGGCTTGCGCGGACAAACGAAAGTTTGGGCAAACGGAAACAAATATTGTGAAGCATTTTGCACGATGATGATCCTAAAAGTTGTGGTACCATTCGTTTTCAGTTGGATTTTCCTGTGCTGTTCTTCATGGTCCACTTCGTTCAGGCTGCCAGTCTGGTCCATTGGGATTTTGGTCTTGCTCGTTTTGTTCCTAGTAGAATCGTGGTTCGTTGTTAGTGCGCCAACCTAACATTTAAATATTTATCTTGACAGGAAATGTCGATATTGTCTTTTGGCTGCATTTTGGCACACTTAGATAAATCTGTATTCCTCTTAAATAGAGCATTACGCACGAAACTGTACCCAGCTGCTGGGGCCGGCTTATTAGGCGCGTGTTAGAATTTCCTCTTGGAGGCTGTTGGGGTAAAAATGCCGTCCTTAAATTTTACCATGTTACACATTGGCGCTATTTTTCACAACACCATGCCTTCCTTCGGACGTCTCAGTAATCTAAGCTTATTTCCCACGAATGTTAATAAAATTTTCATTACTTGCAGCATGATTTGCGCTCAAGATTCTTTAGGATCCCATGACAGCTGTCAAGCTCCATAGCGAATTTACGACATGGGTTCCCCACTGCCCGTTGGCATTGAGGGCTTCATTCTTAGAGTGGACAAAGAATCAAGCATTTGCATTTCACATGCTACCTTATCGCAATGTATGGATAAAACTGCAGCTGTTCAGAATTCCGCTCTTCTATTGCAATTACTAAATTGAATAAGGGTGGCGCAAATCTAGCCATGTAAAAAATGTTGGTCCATGGCGTTTCATGCTTCCAACCTGAAAACTGTTCCTCCCGACTTCAAGTGGTGTACGTCGTAATCTCTCAGTTCATTTTCGACATCATGAGATCTCCAGAGGTCAGTGTCATAGCCAGGGCACTAAACCCGTCAGCGCTTGGAGGTCCCCGCTAACTTCTTTGCCCGTGAAAAGTGGTCGGCGATAAATATAGATTGCCTTAAATATCCTTGGTTCTGCAAATGCAACATTCGTCCACAATAAGTCATTCAATCCATTCTGCATGTTGCTAGATTTTACCTAGATATTCATTTGAATGAGTCATTTTGTCGCCAAATTATTCAAAGATGTCGGCCATTTCTGTTTTAAGTAGCCTTAGTTCCTTAGTCGTGGGATTTTTTAAAATTCCACCTCACAATGGCTGCATCCTGTAAAGTCCTATTTTATATACATTTTAATTAGGTACGGATTTCCAATTATCAACCTCACGTTGCCCAATGTCCAGTAAATGGGAATTTGATTTCATTAATAATAAAAGTTTCGGTGAATTGGTTTGGTGACTAGGAACGGGTTGCAACAATTCCACTTGACGGCACTCCGGATATCCGGGTTTCGCTCGACAAAATCAGTGGCAACTATGGTTGCAACTGCGATAACATTGCATTCTGTTTTGGATTTCAAGCGTGAAAGCCCTAAGATTTTGCTCACCCTGGGAACATTCACGAAGCGTTTTCCGAATTCGATGCGCCAGAGAGCATGCGGAAAATACATAGTCAAATCGCGGAGGAACAGTGAAACTCATTTCTGCGATGAATTGAGCTAGGGATTCCGAATCAAACAGCATATCCTACATTCTGGCTTGATAAGAGATTCGATGGCTCATGAGAGCCTTTAGCGCGAGATGACTATCTGTTACATGATCTTCAGACAGTGCCTATTTTCCAGTCTAAATTTCTAACTTGAGTAATCAGCCCATTTCGGATAGCCTCCTTCTGCACACTACAAAAGAGACCCGACCATCAAATGTGCGTCCGTAGATCTTACATTGACGAGCACAGAAGGACGTCCAACTTTAGAACCATCATGTTTTTCGTATCCATGGTGCACTAGCAGCCTAGTTTGTGCTGCAAGGTGAGGCAGGAAACTGTCATCTCACCTGCTGAACTTTATTGGTAGTGTGCTCCTTACTGTTCCTATTGCAGTGTCGCATCTATTCCATGGAAAGAGCGTATCTTTGGAACCCGTGCGTTGTATAATCCGACTATGTATTACTTTGCGAAATATAGAACAATCAGTTTCATTGTATAAATTTTCCAAGAGTATTTTTGGATTTGCTCTCGCCAGTTCCTCGTTCGAGCCTTCTTATCTGGTGATTACTCAGCTCTTAATTGGCAGGCAGCTCATCCCAAGTTCTATAACTTTGCTGAAAAAAGAAGCATCTCAAGGGCAAATCCCAGGAGGACTCCCTTACTGTATTTATCTGCTTTGGAGTTTAGTTATCCATGCCAAAGCTAAACCGCTTGTAGCCAACAGTTCTCTTGAAACACTGCTTCAACTACCGAATGCGGTAGATACGCCCAGCCTGTATGTTAGATGTGCTAAAGAGAAAGTCCGTTGAAATGAACGTAATACGTGTAAATCATCTTCTAATTTAGCAGTTGCCTCATACCAGAATTTAACCAAATTGGATGAACTCTGCCTTTGTTTTAAGAGACCGTGACAAACCGTATCTCACAATTCGTGCGTTGCTTCCTTTCCGTTTCTGTCCATCTTTCCCAGAAACTCATGCAACATGCTTGTTAGGCTTGCTGGTCGAAATTAGCCAAATAGCATTCACCACCCACTACTGAACACTAATCAACGCTGTTAAAATTCACGCCCTCGGTAGCTTCAATCTTTTGCCGTAGCCGAAACAGAAAGACATTTCTATACTAACTGTATCAGCTAACGCTCTTACCTTTATGGTGTTCGTGAAGAGGAACCAGCTGATTTGTTTGTTTGCAGTTTTTTCGGTCTTTTAAACTGCTGCTGCTAGCTGAAGAACCTTAAAATTATGGCTTGGGTACGCAAAGTTCACAAAATTGCTCACGTGTCCTCACTGTATCCTATGCAGTTAAGTATGTCGCGCTTGTGATCTGGTTTGATCTTTAACTGCCCCATCATAATCGCTCATTTTGAGTCCATCCATTTCATTTCTGTTTTTTTTAAATGAGGTACATAGGGTCCATGAATAATTGCCCTTAATGCATCGGCAAGCGTTAGCTCCAAGTCTGCATCATTCCGCCACCGGATCTTGACTACTTTATTTTTAGATGGTGCATATGCTCTCCAGGCCTGCTTGGTTTTTATTGCTGGAAAATATACTATCCACTTTGCCTGTTCCTAACCACCCGCCGAATCGCTGTCGTCCACTGGTTTCCCATGTCTGCTTTTTTTCTAATTGACGCTAGACTGTACTGGTGTTCTTAAATCAGCTGCAGAGTAAGTCCAAAATAACACCAGGGAGTACGTACAGTTGCGCGCAAGACGTAAGTCAAGGTCGACTGGCCCAGTGCTTTGGCGGAATTACTGAGCACCCTATTACAACGTGCTTGAATATTCCTCGATGAGTTATTCCACATTTTTACGAGGAATATGAACTCTTTTGCTCCCGTTGTATTTTCCACCCTCGCGTTTTTACTTATAATAGACAATAATTTCGTACACAGAAGTCTATAAAATACAGGACAATATCATGTGAGCCGACGCATCAATCCCGTGTACCAAGATAGTTAGTCCGATATTCAGGAGCCCTCTATTGACCGCTATGCCAGATCATTCATCAGAATATAACAAAAGGAGAAATCAAAAGTGGGATCCATCAGGCAATCGGTGGAGAAAACGGGCGCAGGGGAAGCTACCAAAGGGTAGCAAACTGACAATTACACAATCAGGATTTGGAGAGCGAACATTCTGGAGATCTGTGGAAAGCTTCTAGTTGTTGTACGCAGTTACCAAACGGGATTTTTTAATGTCTTGAATAACACAAAGAAGGGGACCGTTTAAAATTGCAGTTGGTAGTGGGATATTTTATATTCAAGTGCTGGTGATTAGCTCAATTAAATGACTGTTACCCCACCACCAGGCTAATGGTCGTGGGCTGATTGAGCGGGGGACGCAAACTATAAAACGCATTTAAAAACTAAACAGCAGGCGCAGTCTACTAAACTGGCTACACTCTCAAATCACCGCAGCTCAGCTACCATTTCGATATGCATCTATAAAAGCGCGAATCTGAAACCACCCACCCGAGATGGCACTGAAGCAAAAGTACAAGGAACCAAGCAGACTTATTCAAGGGAGTTAGACGTATACCTGTTAACTGTGGTTTGGCGGAGATAGACATTGTTTCTTTCTCGGGTGGTTCCTGGAGCACATTATCCGCAATTGGAGTGACAAACACGAAAGCTTGCTCAGGAATACGGATAGCGCCGTCCTAGGGAGTATTCTGATGGTTGATATCCATAACAGGTATAGCTTGCCGCCTCGTCACGTAATCTGCCAAACCGGATCTACCCCAGACTTGTTGGTAAGACCATACCGGCTCTGAAACCGATCCTCATCGGGCTGACACAACAGGAATAGTAGAAGAGATAAGAAGGTCCGGAAAGTTGTTTTCGTGATGGTGGTTTTGAAAGGAGAGGAAAAGGGCCTAATTCTTTTAACACTGATGGGACATGTCCAGTCTGATCAGCCTAGTATCAAAGGACTTCAAAACACTGTAACTAAAGCTACATTAAGCTGCCGGTGGCATACGCCGTAAGTGCAAATGTCGACGTGATTATCCGAAAGCTTCAGCTGCAAAGGACTAGGGTTAAAAGAGCACATGAGGGAAGCATTAATAAGACGTCTTTGGAGAGAATGACGTCTACGGCGGGTCAACCGATGGGGTAAAGAATAGGCAAGGAATGAAATTCAAGCACAATTAATGAAATATTTTTCACAAGACCACGCACTGAAATTGAATGAATATAGGCAAACATAGTTTTGCGTTAAAAGGATCAAGCAATTCGGGAAACTTAGATGAACCGGCAAAACTGGTGACAAGCAGGTTCTTGAAAAAACATCGCGAGCGATGGGTGCGGCGACACTTGTTGCCCGAGGCTACCAGATAGACCAGCGGAGTGAAAGAATTTCAAGCTAATTCCAAGAAGACTGAGCACGAGTGAACCTCACTCACTAAAGCTATCGAATGGACATAAGGGCAAAGATAACGGAAGTAAAAACTCTCTAAAGTTACCCCGATCAAGTGAGGACGAATTTTCTATTTTTGGCGTTGTTTCATGAGGGTCGAAGTCTGTTCTGTTCTTCGAAATAATATCCGTCTGGTTTGTCAAAGTTCCTTAGCTAAGTATCAAGTGCATTCACACCGGAAGCAACGCAGGGGAATCGCTGCACTGATTGGATGCCCCCACTTAGAAGCAGTGCCATAGTTTACACATTTGCAGATCGGTGTGTTTGAGGCGGCTGATGGAAGACAAGACTAAACACTATTCATTCTGACTCCCTGAACTATCACTCTATGGATAGCCTACGCGATAGAGCCTTGCAAGTTGTACCGAGGGTTCAGATTTCTGTAACTTATTTAAAGCCAGCTAGGTTAAAGCCTCTATCCGGCCGGACAGTGGCAGTGATTCCGAGCCATTCGTGCCTTTCATCAGTCTGCGTACAAGCACCATAATTTGGTTCTACCAGTAGTGCATCGGAATAAGTCGCCACCACTATACTCCCTTCAATGGAGTTAATCCTATGCTGTAATCCTCTTTGTTCCCAATGAGCAGAACCCGAAGATCTGTCCCATTTGCTGCCTAAATAGATTATATTACGGCTCCCGACGAATGTTATTCATTATCTTGGTCTGGCAAAGCTTCCGGAATCACTGTAGGGTTGCGATCCTGTCAAACCCGGATTTCTTTTGCAATTTAAGACAGTTTTGTGTCTGTCATCTTACGGTAAATCTTTGACTCCCACTAACTCCGGCCGCTGGGGGAGTTAGTGGATGGCTTCGAAAAGTCTGCCATGTTAGAATTATGTGGTCAGCGGATTTGAATTGCAAGAAACCATGAGTCCATTCCCTCGTTCCAACGGATACCGATATCCCACTTTGTTTCAGAGCCGTGGTTTCCGTTGCAACTCAAGTTTTACGCTCATACTTTGAGGGTAGAATCCAAACAAATTCTGGAAAAGGCATTGAATACTAGTCGTGAATAGAATAATACCAGAACACAGCGAAGGGACCTGGCATGACACAACGGCAGTTGCAAAACACCCAAATAACACACAGGGATAAAACAAACAAGTAAATTGTCAGTGATGTGGCGTGGCTGAGTAAGGCATGAAAGGATAAGCATAGATGTTCTGGGTATAGCAATCAAAGGCGCAAATTGGCACTGCGAGAAGAAAACAGGGCTGAATAATTAATAAAGTCATGAGACGGGGTCGGCCGCGCTGCGTTCAGGTTTCCCTTGAAGTGGACAGCGCAACCTTGTTAGTTGGAAACTTATTCCAAGCATTTTGAGGTCAAGAGTGAAAAGGAAATTCCCCTGGTGTTCTACAGAGCTCTGACTTCGGTCATGTTTGTGCTGTGGTTTCTGGTAACCAGACGTTTACCCGAGGTAAACTGGAGGTTATCAAGGTGGCGGGCGCTTCTTGGAACCGTAAAGAAACCTATTCGACCCCCACCTTGTCCTCCTAGACTAATTGAAAAAACAGAGTGCCTACAATCATTTGTCGCAAGGTAGCTGACGCAAACCCGGAATAGCTTTCGTTGAAGCGGCTCGCTCTTTTACCAAGAGCCAAAGGTCATCGGTCACACCCAGAGACAGCTCTAGGGTGGCGGATTCCGGAAAGGATTGCACCACTGCCCTCTGAGGGGGCATAAAATCCCAAGTATCTCATGATTCTACCGTAATTCGTGACTGGTTCAGAGTCGTCCAATTTGTGCTGGCCTCAAGTACATACTGATCGGTTGGTCTGAACTTCTGACGCATTAACACTCTTAATGTTCCGGTGGTTTGTGTCTTTTTCAACGCTTATGGAGATGTTGAATTCATGCGCCTGGATACATCGAACCCGCAAGTGGAAGCTGCTGGTGCTGGCTACTGTTGGTGGGTAAGTCTCAAGCTTCCGACCATGTGTATGGTGCCAAAATTGTTTTTACGGCACAATTCATCGGTCCTCCTGCTCGGCCGGGACAATCAGCGGGCGAAAAGAGCAGGCTAACCCGTCCGTAGGTTGTTCATGTATGTGAATGGTAAAGGCCCCGAGACCAAGCCCTGTGATACCCCGCTGAATGCCGTTCACTGTGGGCGGCGTAAACTTTCTAATCAGGCTAATTGCCGTCCACCCCACAAGAGAATTTGACAGTCCCATTTTTTGGACTAAATTCTGTCTTCCGGCCTTTTTATTTCCGCAGTAAACCGCCCTTGCTTTTGCTTGATTCCAAAGTCGTACGGAACTGCTCAGCAGCCCACGGCTGGAGAACTGCTCAAACTAGAACGGGCTTGCCCACGGCCCAGCGTCAGCTGAGACATCGGTGAATTCCACAACGAATGGCCTTGCACGTTATTTTTGCAAAGTTACTATGCGCATTTACCTAGTGTCCACGGAGCGAACGATAACCGCAGGCTTTGATGTATTTTAAACCGGCTTTTGGCCTATTGCTTTCAAAAACTCTGACTTTCTAATAAGTGAATTCCCACGGTTGATGACCAGAGACGTGCGAAGCAAAGACTTCTCCACTACTTGAATTTTTTACTAAAAATCTTCAATATCACTTCCAAGAAGTCTACCCAATGTGAGTTGTTATAGGACCCTCTTTCGTTTTGGGCTTAAATGTGGTTTATTTTACGCACCGCTTTGCTGCTTTGCTCGCTTCCTGCATCTGCTGCTAACTAGCATACTTCAACTGCGTTGATTTTATTGTCCTCGAAATAAATTTATCAACATTCTTCACGATGCATTCTTAGCCATGTCTTTTACTTCAGATTTTAAATTGTCCATAGTTGTAACGGATGCCAGCAGTTTACTGACGTTGTTTTATTCCGGCGGGGACGACGTCTACTTCCGGACCTCAGTAGGTGGGTGGTTTCAGTGGGGAATTCATGCTGCTCCTTTAAAGCACCAGCACGTTCCCTCCCTCCCGAATTTTCGCATCAAGACTGGCAAACTTTTCGCACAATTCGCAAGCGCTTTGATTGGGCTTACTTTTAAAACCGAACACTGTCTTGCGTGATATGTTTGTACCCTCATCTGCTCAAACGCGGATATGCCACCGGTGGAAAGTTGCAACTGGTAGCACCGACAAAATGTCTAGAAAGCGACCGCTTGCTCAAAAATTATTACTAGCTGCATAAACCACCTCAAAGTAGCAGAATGTAATAAACGCGATAAAATCCAAATCGGAACATCAAACAAGAAGGTGGTATGCTCCAAAGAGAAAAGTGCAGACCAAATTTGAGCTTCACACACCTCTATCTCACTTAACGTTATTTGAAATGAAGAAAGTTAATCCGTCGTTTGGATATCCAAGTTGCAGGAAGCAGAGAATACGTAGCATACGTTGCAGCGCCAAACTTTAAAGGGTTTATTTGACCAGACCGAAATGTATACAAGAGATAAAACCGATGTAAGTGAGAGCCAGGACCATCATTTAGGAATACTGCCTTGGAAGGTGCTAGAACCTTTACATGATTTCGAAAACTACACATTCAGGGATGGATCAGACAAAATGGAACGAGGTCGCCACATTAAAATAGCCAAACGCTCAGTCCCCTAATATCGTGAATAGACATAAATTGCACGAGTTAAGCACTCCTCAGGGGACACCTGTTCCGTGTGTCTTGGCTGCAGCCTGAATAATGCATGATGCAAGAGGCCACACAAAAGTGGAGCTATTGGTTTACCTTGAATAGCTATCAGAAAACGGGGGCCGCACTTGTACCTGGAGCCTCAGTGCAACAATAGTGCCGGGGGCGATCAAACCAAGCAAACGTGTGGTCATGAATTTTCTGAATAATTGCTTGCAGCATAAGTAATTAATGGTACTAACTCCGAGAAAAAACGGTTGATCTAGACTGCATAGTAGTCACGGACACCTAACCAAATGAGCACGTTAGTAGTGGTTTTTTAGTTACCTGGGGTATATTGGCTGCCGCTAGGATAGAACACACGGTAGAACGGCCGCATAATGCTGCTGCTGATAGTAAAAATTGTCCACACGTCCACGGGATGCGTTTTATGCCACCGGACATCCAGGCCCTGTCTGCAAACTTAACAGGTGGCCGCAGGGAGGTTGCCACAATAAGGGTACATCAGTATCTTGCATCAACGCCTGACAAAGACCAGTAGTTTGGGATCTATCTTCGGCAGGTCTTAGGCTTCAGCATGCTCTTCTTATTAGGTGACCCAAGTTCACTGAGGACGAAGAGGATCGGGTGAGCACTTACCCCATTCTTGGAAGGACATTGGGGCATTCAGTTCACTAACATGCTTATGTTTGACCTGCGCCCCAGCCTACACCCTGGAGAAATGAACGTAATTAATCCTTAGCGAATGCACCAAAAGCTTAGTTCTCAAACGAGATATGACATCCTTCATCGTCTTCAATCATGGCATGCAGCGATCATGGAATGCTGCGGTTTGCGCGGGACTTGACAAGTTCCCCGAAGAATTGTAAAGCCCTTTTTACAACTCTTATTGAGTAAAGCTTGTGTCTAAAGATGGCCATCCCATATATTTCCTCAATGGTTCACGTCGGCGGCAGTTGACTGAACCCTAAGGCGAACATCACACTTGGAAGGTTCTAAAATCCATGATATGCAAGTCAAAGCACTAGTATACTTCACGAATTTCGGAGTAGCATTCTCTCACCAACTGTCAAACTCCTTTAACCGATTAAAGGGCTGGAACAAATGGATCAGGAAAATGATCTTTAGGCCCACCACACCGCCAGTATGGAACCAATACTGACGGTTGGACCCCGTGGTCTGGCGGAGGAAAAGTTAATATTCGTTAAGATTGTGTTCGACAAAGTACTTGCAGATTAATTTGTTTGTCCTCACAGTCCGTGGGCTCCTCCGCTTCACATGGTTCTAGGGAATAAAGAACATTCTTGGCTAGTGTATTAAGGAAAGTCCCCTTATCCAAAGCATCTCCCAGTAGAGCTTACCGCCATCCGCGTGTTAATGCAATCACTGTTCTCGAGTGTTGCATGTCCAAAGATTCATAAAATATCTTCAAGATAGTTTGAGGCAGTGTTTACAGTTTTCCTCTGCCTCCGGCATTTTGACGGCCGTTTATTGCTGTCACATACGTATCTTATCCAGTTTGCATGACTTTTCGCCTGGGTTTTACTTGTTCCATCCAACTGACATACTCACATTGTTTCTCCTCTCCCCAGCTCAACATTTCCGTCCATTTCGTAGCGCTCCTGACGTTTTGGGACTCCAGCCACATCTCGAAATCCACCGTTGAGCTCCGGCTATGATTTGCGCCGGAAGTGTGCATGTTTAGTGCATTTAAACACGAAATAACTCGCAGTTCGCTGCTCGAAAAGAGTCTGAAGAAACTCCGAGTGGTTTTGAAAAACAAGCTTTCTAGTTTTTACTTCCGGCTGGCATACGTGTACTCTCCCAATTGCTCTGCAGCATCTCAGTTCAATTTCCAGTGTGTTCCTCCAACAACTCAATGTTGCACTCATACCCTGACCCCTTTTGGTCTCCATCATTCGCAGTTCCTGTGCACTATCCTTGTAAAAATTTGGTATTACCTTCGGCATCCCTCTCGCAAATGGGAATATAAAACATTATCATTTTTATTATTATTATTACGCCGTTTGCACATCTTCGAGTTTTATTGCATTCCTGACCAGCTGACTGAGCTTTGTTCGCCTTTAAATTACAGCGTCGCATTAAAGACGGTTAACGTTAAGTCACAGCTTCGACAGCCTGGCACCTACAGTTGCGTACTGTGAAAATAGGTCTACAGTTTGCCTGGTGGGCCAAATAGTTTTACATGAATGAATTCAGCCATTTCAACCCTCTGCGTGTGTCGTACGGCGTAATAATCGGGTCACAGCAAGCGGCTACCATTGTAGTTTTGTGCACAGGCCCGTGGCGAATTGTGCGGCAATAGGGAGACTGATTAAGTTTGCAGAGGGCTATGGCGTAATTGATTAGATTTCCTTTTCATATCGGCACTGAACTTTTCAGAACCAAAAATGGAAAAAATTCAGGGTAACTTTCGTACTAACTACAGTAAATTCAGAGTGGTCACGATGGTAAAGAACGAGGCGTTTGGTAAAATAATGCAGGTAAACGACGCTGGTTGTCCAAGATATGTTCAGTTGCTATTAGTGACCCGCTTAGCGTCGGTGGCTGACTGGGACACTCAAGTCTCCCAGCTAGTTATAAACATCAAGCCATCATACCCGAGTGTCAATCAACAATAGACATAATCTCTCCTTATTACTAGAGTATAGTAGGTGACACGTGCACCTCGCTCCTCCCAGCCGCTACTAGACTGCAGTACTGGATCTTGAAGGGGAATAGTACCATGAGAAGAATGATAGGAATATGTGCGACATGCCGCAGAATGACTACTCCCGTCGGCCAGCAGATGAGGGCTCCGTTGCCCTTATCGGGCCGAAAAAGGGTGGTTAAGTTCCTCTTCGATATGGATGAATTTTTTATTGATAGCGATAGGACGTGGTGTAAACGTTATGGGTGGATTTTCTCCTGCCTGCAAATCTGCAAAGTTTACCCAGCTGTGGCATTTAAGCTGGATGCCGACTAATTTATCATGGCTCTGAGGATTTTTGTAGCTAGAAAAGTTGGGCCAAGACAACAACACCAAATTCATTAGGTGGGTCTCAGATTTGAGAGAGGTTACAATTTGCCCAGCCAATAAAACTGGAGAGTGCATGTTTGGAAAAGAAACCCGGTGGCATTTCAGCCTTCATGCGTGTGGCGTCTATGAGCGCGTGATCTGATTGCTTTACCGAGTGCTGCCAGTGACGACAGGACAGATGATCCCTGAGAAGGCCCAAGGCCCTTATCTGATAGAAGCCGAACGGATGCTGAACAGCCGAAAGCTGATAACCTTGTCTCGAGATGCACAGTGCTAGCTGGCAACGATGCCGAGCAGAGTGCTTTTGTTTAGAAACAGCAGTGGGTTACTTGTAAGTAATCGATCTGTAGTTACATATTCACGCCATCGGAGGCGCGCAGATCATCTGACCAAAACTCCACAGAGTCTGCAGCTGAAAAAACATCTACTGATTCTACATTTCAGGTAGGAAACGAAATATTAAGAGAGCCAGCATGGTCCCGGCGGCCTGGAAAAGAGCGAACCGAGACTAGTGGCTCCTGAGGATGATGGAACTGCTCAGTTGCTACTGATAATTCGATTTGAATAGCTTTTTTTCTCACAGCTAATGACGTTCTGCATAGGGATATACATAAGTTGGGTTTGTTAGGGGGGTCGACTGCACCCGGGGGTCCTTAGCTATGGAATGTGCAATTGCGCTATTGTAAGTCTTCGCATACCCCAAGCTGTAAACGCCGCACCCTCTGGTATCTAGGGGACCAAGTTAGAGAGGAAACCGCGAAGACGTCTTGGCGGCCTGTTTCGCATCTGGATTGACCGAAAATTTTTCTCCTCTATCTTCCTGTTTGTTCTTTAATTGACATCGAAATAACTTTACGGAACGTCCTGGCAACTATATTGGTTTTGGTTGCCGCTGATTTTTCGTGCCATGTGTTTACCTTTCTTCGTTTCGTCCTCCCGCTCTCAGGTTGAGAATAGCCTGCGGGCAATTGGTGTGGCCACCGATCACCCTCACTTAGAGCAGTTTGTTTTGCTGCGGACCACTACTGCCTCGCCGCCCACGTCGGTTGGCCGTAACCGTTCAGTTTGTTTACATTGAGCAAAGTGCTTGCTGGGGCTGGACAAGCGTGTGGAAGTTTTTTAGATGAGTGAACTGCATAAAAGTAAATTTTTACTTATTCCCCTTTTTCAGGTGTTCATTTTACACAGATGTTTGTTATATTGTGTGACTACATTTCGGTTGCGTAGTCACTAAGCTTCACTGCCAAAGTTACGGTCGCTTTTTGCATAATTTTTAACTCGTGAATATTGCCACAAACTCCACAAAGCATTTTTCACCTCCGCGGAATTGTGCGGGAACCTGAGCTGTGCGTTAATGCAAGGATTCAACGCACTCTATGGATCGTATGAGGGGTACCACTAGGTTAACTGAGATGCGAGTAGCTGATTGGCTTCATTCGGGCTTGGTTGGTGCATTTCGCCGTTACAAAATCAATTATTCTTCTTGTTGAGGTATAAAGGTTTTCACGACATGGAGGATGTTTTCTGGTGCATAAAAGTTTGCGGAAAAAACCGCGCTGCATTTTAAAAATGGGGAATCTGCTGCTTGCCTGAAAACTCACGCCTGCAGTTTTAGTGTTTCTGGTGAGTTTGCAACCGAAAGACTGGTGGAGATCTCACTTCTTAAAGATGAAACTTGTAGTTACTTGCCTTCATGATGCCCGGAATACACAGAGGTCAAAGTATTGTTGAAAGGCATTCGTGCTGCGGTCTGCCTGCACGGTCAAGGATTCCTCAATAATTCTGGGGTCTCTTTTCCGGTCCATTTAGATTAATAGTCTTTGGTGATTCAAATGTTTTACCACATCCTGTTGGTTGAAGTTTGCTTTGCCAAGTGGTTGAAAAAATGTAGCTGGGCGAAAGAGGGGGTCGTTTATAGCCGCATCAAGGACCCCCTTAGAGTGAGATTCAAGGGTTGAGTCTACCTAAGAGTGGGTAGTGGCAGGAATGACATTTCCCGCAGAACGATGAAGAGCTGCCTCCGTCTGTCTTTATTTAAGTATGTTTGAGGACAAGACAGATGGATTCAAAATTGCCCTATTTAAAGCCATTGCGCTTCTTTCTGATAAAATGACCCAGAAGTTTGAATATGTGGAGATTTCTGAGACCTCTGAATGCGACCGCGTCAGCTTCCGTTAGTGAGGTTTTAATGCATTTCCAGCATGTTGGATCTTCCTTCCAGTAGCCATTCACTGGTATGCAGAACTTATCCTTTCAGGTAGATTTCTATTCGCGTGGCACAAAATGGTGGTCGGCCTGTCTGATTCAGCCATCAGTGTACATCTCAGTTTCCTCGGCTGGGAAAGAGCAGAAATGGTGAAACTGTGATCCGTGGGAGACAGGGCTTTATTGACTTTGTAAGTTCCTTACCGGCTGTCGATATACAGTCAAAAGTAAGAACGGACTGTTTGTTCCTAATTGAGGATGGACAGCGATCGTATCCGCTCGATGATTCCCATTCTCTATCACCAAACTTGCGAGCGGCAGGCTTTGCCCAGAGCAGCATCTGGTTTGGTCAGAAACATGCCACATTCAAGAGAGTTTTGCCACCGGTTTAACTAGTGCTCATCCAAAGGGGTCTTCACTGTTACCCGGGCTCCAGTCTACCGCGGAGTCGTTGAAATTCTACATCAGCGGCAGATGGGCGTACTAAAAGTTCCGATTTGGGACTCTCAGTTACTCTTCGATACTCTCGAGCATTTTTAGAACGGTAATTGTCTACTCTGACGGACCCCGAAAGAATTGGATTTGGCTAAAGACTTGTCGATTTGCGATGTCTGGCAGCATAGGAATAAAGTTGCTTGTGTGTGGTCTAAAGGACTTCTGCGGTGCTGAAGATCCGCAGTACACAGGTATTTAGTTTCGCCCATCTGTGCATTCATTATGCTCGTTTCTTGTTTTGATCACGTCCCTTTCAACACCTGGGGTAGTCCGGTGCCGTCATATAAATATGCCCACCTACTAATGTACATCAATATGTTCACCGAATGCTCCACGTCTACTGTCACCTCTCACTGACTCGATGGACAAATTGTAGAACAACAAATGGTCCTGTATGGAAGTCTCCCTACCGTCACGAATGGGTTGGAGCAAAAATGTGAACTGCCATCCGTTCTCTTCCATTACCATGTGCTGGTTGGAACGACCGAATACCATCCGGAATCCAACGGTTTGATGCAAAATTTTCATTGTCAGATCAATGCGGCCGCCAGTCTTCACGCAAGCCGCAAGATGGTTCCATTCGGCACTAGAATTTGTATAAAAGGGAGGTCACTGACCTTCCACCACAGACATTGTATTCGACACGAAGCAACAGCTGTCCGAGGAATTATTTAGACTAGGGGGTTCTGATTCACTTGGCCCATAGTTATAAGCTGTCTGCTTGTCTGCTTACACGCGGAAACTCCCCATCTCAAATTCTCCCAAAGGGACCACAGGTATTCATTTCAAACCCACCCGGCGTCTGTTTGAATATATTTAGCGATGTGAATTCGGCACCCGTCAATTAGAACTAACGTGCGAAGTCCCCCTTGCACTTCATGTCCTTTTTACTTGGGACCTTCAAAGTGACCATCTCGGTTGCATCAACAGGATTAAAATCCGTAACCACAAAGTAGCCTACGCTGATGGCAAATTTCACCTAAAAGCACGAGATCATGCGTTAGCTGTGCGCGGCCTCCTTATGGCACTTTCTTGTCATTTCATGGCCTCGTACCACCTGCCTGCTACCCATTTTTGAACGGGGGCTAGTCCGCACCTATAATCAAACATTTCATTGCTGCACTGCTGTCGGCGAACAAAGTACCAGTCTCATTTTCAAATTCAAAGGTCTTTATGTAGCACGTTTTCGACGAAAGCAAATACCACATTTTAACTATCTACAGTAAAAACCAGTTTTTATCTTAGACGTAGAATTCGTGTAATTTATCCCACTAATATATATAGGTCAAGCACATTGCTGTTAACGCGAAGGTTCCCGTTTCTTTCTTCCGTGGACGTTCATTCTTTTGTTTCTTCGTTGAATAGCATCGTTCTGGTCCCACTTAGATGACGATCCTCTTATCCATTTGACGAATCCGGCACAAGCCGTGCCACTTTGCAGAAAAATTAGTCACCACACTTTTGTAGAAAGTATTCTGGTCGGCTCTGTATAAGCTTCTGTCTTTCAGATAAATTTTAATGTTTTTGTTCATCTTTCTTTCTAAGATAAGCTTCGATTCTGTTATAATTTTTTAACACCTTTTTAAATGCATTTTTTACCGCGCAAAATATCTGTGCATTTTCCCTGTCGCCGATCTTTTGAGCGTCTTCTTCCTCAAGCCACACATGTTTCCCGGCCCTCTCTGAAACAGATTGTTTTTATCCTATGTTACCGTTTTGGTACTACTTCGGTACCACTTTCTCCAAAATTTACTGCTAACATTTGCTTGTTAGCTTTTTCTACTCTGCCGACGGTAGGGCCTTTGACAAATTTGGCCTCAAAATCTCGTGGGGGACACGTTTAAGATGGCATTATTAACGTATCCTGAAGATCTTGAGGGCAAGGCATTATAATTGGACTGAGGCGATTTCCATAAAAAGGCCACCATTTTCCTTCGTGTTCACTGCCGATTTATCGGCAAACTCAAAACCGCCTGACGTCCACTTCATGTACCACGCCAAAATGGTAAATGAAGCAGCCTCCAATGATGCACGATCGGATGTGCACGTCATCCACCGGCGGTGGACTAGCTGGTGAACCCTCGTGAACATTGCAAGCGCAGATATATATTCCGATTCGCCGCCCCTCAGCGCCTCCTATGGTTAGGAGGAACAATACTGGTATGCGACTTTGGCACAGTCATTCATGAATCTTTTAAATTACTGGTTAGGCCTACGTAAACAGCTGATGCTGCGACAGGAGTGAAACTTTGATTCCACTTTTTGAAGCGACACATGCAAGTGGATCCCACTCTCAAATCAAAGTAAGACATATCCGCAAAGTTCTTCGGTGCTGAGTTAAACCTCGTATGTAAACCTCAAATGTGCGGCTCACGTAACAGTAATAGCTGAAGGCCAACTTGTGTCGACCTCAAGCGGCCAAGTCACATTGAGACCCACGCCACAGGCAAAGCGTCGCCCTTAAAATAGACGACATAAATAGACTAAGCAACTAATAGGGAATATGGATGGGACGGGTAAATGGTTGTAAGTGAATCAAAACTAGCCATTTGCAGTTTTCGTGGATGATTGGAGGGAATTCCCGAAACGAACAGTTACAACACCCACCAAAATCCGTCAAAATCGACAAAACGGAACACCGCTGGACATCACTGGTTCTGTCATATGTACTGCAGTCTTAAATATAGTGTAATGTAATGTAACGCAATGTAATTAGGAGTAACGTTGGCTGATCTTCTTGCTTCACGTCTCTCCCAGATACTGCGCTAGATTTCGAACAGCCTAATTCACCCTTCTATCTCAGCCACCACAACATTCGGGCTTGACTGCTCATTACGAGGCAGCACCATTACACGATGCCAACTGTATTGCTCGGACTTCGAATTACTAAGTAATATTCCCGAATTGCGGAATATTTTCTGTTCACTCGCCATATATCAAAGTTTGGATTTCATGATCGCTTGTCGTCATGACTCTCACTGATTGCTTTTCTGTGCAGGGTTGTGTAAAGCTGCAACGGATTGCACCACGCAATTTAGCATTGATTTTCATACTGGTAGGCAGCCTATAATACTCCGTAGTATCTCACCTGATACATAAAATGCTAGTAGCATTTTGTGTTCCGACTTTAGTTTTGTTAATTTTGCTGCCACGGAAAACATCTTAAATGAAATAAGCGGGATTTTTTACTCAATGATGGACCTCGTTTTTGCAATATAAATTTGTAAGATACTATTAAGAGAAGCTAATTGGCCACATCCATTAAGCTCGCCTCTCCCGTAATTACCCACTGGCTGAGCACTATCTATGACAGACCGCCCCCCGTTTCTGTTGTTTTCTTGGTTATTTAAGGATCCACTGCTTCACCTCGTTATCTAACCTTACTATGCGAAACCAACCATGGCACATGAAGCTAACCAGTAAATTATGTGCTGTTTTTTCTTGCTCTGCTATAAGTCATTTATATTAATTAAGTATAACAATGTCAGCATTTGTGCATTCTCAGCGACGTATATACTCAACACCTTTGCCTCACTTTGCATATTTTTCATTTCAGCCAACACTCAAATTAATTTTACTCTTTGCTTCGTGAACCTCCGTCGAACTTCCACATGTTTCGCACGTACCTATAAGTTTCCATCCTACATGTTCGCCTGGTAAGTTCCTTTTCCAAGCTTTTAGCCGCTTTTTGCATATTTTTTCCTGGAAAACCCCTTGTTCTGCCGGAAAAATCACAGAAATCCTTCAACAATTTTATTCCACCCCGTTTTTTGACTTACAGTCGTTTCCCCCATTTTGAGGAACGTTTAGATACCTTGCCCACGGCTAGCACTGTGAAACTCACTATCTGAAGAAATGGTAGAGCACAATTTCAGCTAAAATGAAAAGCAACAAACTGCTGCGTCATGCTGTTTGATATATTCATTAAAATAAATAAAATATTTAGTCTTGGAGAAACGACTAAGCAGCACCGTTACCCAGCTGGCATCAGCCGGGGTCGTCGTCAACAACTTGATTACACTCTCCCAGTTTGTTGAGACATCCTCAAATCACAACCTGCACAATCTTGCTGGGGCCAGTCGGTTCATCGATTCATCGTCGCCTGAATCACTTAGATTCGCCCAGAGCTCCAGGAATGCTGCATTATTCAACCTCTCAAACCGACAACCTCTGAAGAAGATGCAAACCACAATGAACGCACGCAAGATGGGCCATTTTCTTAGCCGTTTTGTGAGGTTAGGCATAAATCCTACCCGAACGTAATGCAGTTCCATGGACGGGGTGGCTGCCTTTCCTACGTAACAGAATCAATACCAATTACATTACGTCAGGATTTCATGCTAAATATAGTGCAAAATGCCGCATGGGTCTGAGTTCTCATGGTGAAAGAAAGTCTTCTGACTGAATGCGTTTATGGGCCTCTGAGAACTGACAAATTGGTTCACTAATGATAGTCGAAATAATTGATATCGCTTTTGGCCTACCAGGTCTCCGACTGATCACCGGTAACTTCTGCGCACTCAGCGTGCACTTGTTCATTCATACCGCTCCAAATTCTTCTCCCTCTTTCTTCAAAAGTATTCAGCAAGAGGGTTAAACCCAGCATGTAACTGATCGAACAAGGAGATGCAGTGCTCTTGAGTTGATAATTTCGATAATATTAGCACACGTTTACTGAGGCTGGATGTGGTCATCTTTCCATGAGCTGTTCATTAACGCTGCCCCTCCCGAATAGATACCTGCCACCAAACTCAAGGCTCTATTTCAGAGCTCATTGGAGTCGTTCACTTACTCCATTTCGCAACTCTAATTGGGACTCATTTTATCTGACATGAGAGATGATTACAGCCGCTGATAAACTATGCTGCAACTCGTACAAGTGTCATGGTTCCATGGATCCATTAGAAGCTCTCAACACACCGTCCAAGATAACTTACCGCTACCGACTATAGTGTAAGCTCCCCAACTCCAGTGGCACTTTCTGAAGACCGGGTTTTTTCGTTGTTTCTGCGTGCAGATCGCCCAAAAGTATTGCACCATAGAACCGAAATCAACGGCTGCTAGATATAAACCGGATCAGCCGAAATGCAGCAGTAACAGGGTTGTGCACGCGCAGAACCATCCCCTTCAGCTCCTTGTCTTTCACAAAACTTATTCGGTGAACCCACAAATGATCGCAGAGGCACATTACTTGCATCTTCTCAGGCAAATGACATCAATGCCGCTACCACATGCCGACCTTCCCTTGACTGCAAAGTCATATTTAATAATCGGATTTCTTCCGAAGGAAGTAGCCGGGCATTTGGCGAAAACCATAATTGGCTAATACCGCGTACCTGACCCAATATCTCTTGCTGTCTTCCAGCTTGATCGTACCGATATCTCAATTTAGTTGGCAAACAACTTCAGGTTGTGTTTATTGTCTTCCCGCCACAGCGGAAAATTTCTTTGATTATTTCGCTTACAGAGACGACACCCGCTGTGACCCAGCCAATTACCGCGCAATCACCAACAAGTCCATAATCCACGGAATATTGGAAAGTTTGAGTGAGGAGAGTCTTATCAAATATATTCTGGAACATGAACGCAATTTCACCGGACAGCATGGCTTTCTTGACGTATACCTACCTCTGTTTGCATGTGTGATTGTTGAAATTATTTCGTTGAGGTCTCCTACACTGAGCAGCTTGTCCTAATGCCTTGCGATTATCCCTAAATGACTGCTCTTATATACTTTACGAGGCGACGAGTGTATTTTTTGTTTTTTATTTATTAATTTCCTCTCTATTTTATTTTTGGCTGAAATGTGACACTATTTAATAAAAAATATACAGGGCACAATACACTACATTGTAAGTTATAATTATAATTTTAGACAGAATTAAGGCACTTCACAGAGCTTTTAAAAGTAGATTGCTAAATAAAACAAAATCTTACGGTATCCTTGGTCCCAAAGTATTTTCGTTTTTGCCATATCTGACACCTAGAAACCAGGTGGTTAAGGTTGATGGTTTCTTATAGGAATTTAGAATTTTGACTGGTGGTGCAATCAAACGCAGGCTTTTGGACCCCTGCACCTCTTGTAGTCGGTCACCGATGTCTTCGACATTATTCGCAATGGTGTCTCTTTTCTCCTGGAGGATAACGAAATACCGTTTATACTTTGCACCCAAGCCTTAGACTCTACCAATAACAACATGTTGCACAGCGTAACGTCACTCAATTTCTGGGCAAACGACTGCGCGATGAAATTCTTCACCGGAAAATCAGTATCACGGGATACAAATGTGCCGTGCTTCCAAAAGAGTTCGAACATGGTGACCAGCTCATCCCCATTAACATTCAGGCTTGCCACCTGGGCTAAATTATTCACACACCTTAAACCTGTCTGAACGTGCCTCGAACAAGGTGACAAATCAAACAAATTAGTTGTGCTGCTACATATGACTTCAATGTCGAAAGGAAGCAAACTACACCTTTTTATAACCTATATCGGACTCTTTTTGGCGTACTGCTTCAACCTGGCGATCGAGAAACTTCCAGCGTGCCTTTACCAAACAGTTGATTAGCTTCTCCTCAAACCTGAATTAAGTAGAGCATTGTGAATTGCTACATCTCTATTCTCTGTGGCACAGCGCGCAGCAAAAAACCTGTTGCTTTTCATTTTCAATCATACATATGACATCTGAGCCTATTCACCCCGCATTACGAGGGCACCCCCATATCCTATCCGAAATATGGAGTTCATTGCTAATTCCCAGTAACAAAGACAATTGTCAGAGCCAACTTCTTCACTATTGGATATGCGTCAGTCTGAAGCAAATTTCTTAAACAGCTGTACGGTTTCTAATGGTCATCTGTCGCAATAAGAAAATAAGTACGTAGAGTAGTTTTTGTATCCTCTCTCATGCATTTGCATCACACAATAGCCCAGCGTACTTAACCGAATTAAGATTTTGAAAACGCCTCGGCGGCACCGCTTTGCTTAACATAAGAAAGACCTTAACGTTAACACATCTTCAAATGAAGAGTTGTATCCAGCAACTTCACAGTTTTCTCCTGTTTTCATACTCCTCTTTGGAGTTCCTCCTGTAAAACCGATAGTCCTACTGCGAATCTCATATTACTTTTGCTTGCCCTGTGCGTCACTCTGTACGATTGCAATGCTGGCAACCCTGAAACTTGACCGGTAAAAGGAAAGGGCATTCGGAAATGGTAACATATTGAGTATGTTGTTACATGAGCGTGCAAGCGAGGCGTGCGTGGTTACCCCACAAAAGGTAAAGGCGCTTGGCGGTCAACGCTCGGCTAAAGGTGCGATCTGGAGGAAAAAATCTGTTACACTAATAGGGCCTCCTCCTAGAAGACCGTCGGGGAAGGACTTTGATTAGGGCCATACAAAACAAGCATCTGAGTGTCAGCGCGTGGTTTGAAGTTTTGCTGAATTCGTTTTCCTAGCTTTAATCAGTTTACCTACTTATCGTTTGGTAGAAACCCTTGTGTATTGTTCAGAAAAATTCCGCAAATTTTTCTGCGTATTCTTTTTCGCGCCGTTTTTGTCTTCTCTACGTAGTCCGTTTTTCTCTTTCGAATTAGATTTAATACCATGCCGCAGTCAAACCGTGTAAAGGTTACTACCAGGAAAACAAGCGTGCCACGATCTGTGCCTAAATCGCAAGTAAGAAACTGTTCCGTAAAGCTAATTGAGGTATTTCACGAAATCAATAAGAGATTTGAAGACTTGGAGAAACGATTGATCAGCGCTGTTGCCCAGCTGACTTCAGCTGAGGCAGCGATCACCAAACTGGCTCCACTCTTCCATCTCATCGAGCCTTCGTCATATCCTTCCTTACACGACCTTGCTAGTGCTAGTCGATTCATTGATTCAGTGTCCTCTGAATCACTTAGACGTATCCGGAACAGATACAATGCAGTAATTTTCAATATTCCAGATCGCCAACCACTGGAAAAGGTCAAAGAAAGCACATGGATCACCATCCTAGTCACTGTGTGAGACTAAGAAAAAAGACCCAACAAAAATCATGCCCGCTCCTCATGNACCAGAGCATTTGACCGTGTGCCCCATGGACGATCGATTTAAAATTCAAATCCCATGGCCTAGTTCATCCAACCCACTCTTGGTTCAACTCTTATCTATCCGAACGCTCTCAAGTAGTCACTATCAACGTAAACCTATTATAGCTCCAGCCAATCACTAGCGGTGTAGTACAAGGAAGTGTATTGGGCTCCTTACTATTCCTGATCTAGGTAAACGGCATTTTTCGAGTAATACGCCACGTCACATCTTTCTTATTCGCTGACGACATCAAGATAGCTTGTCCCTTCGAGTTATTCTCCATCCATCCTATGCACTATTTGCGACTAAGAAAAAAGACCCAAGAAAAATCATGCCCGTTTCTCGTGAACTTCCAAGACGAAAAATTCGCCCGTGAATTTATCAGGAAGAAAAACACCGTCGCTGTAAACACCCTGTTCAAATCTATAAGGATTGCGGAGGATAAAACACCGCTCCAACATGAGGCACTTGGTCCTCAAAAACGGACCACCTCCGCCTCCCCCAGCGTGCAAAAACTAAGTCCCCCTGCTGTCCTTCTACACCAACGAACCCATGTTCCCTATCACATCCCAAAACTTTTCTTTAAACTTGAAGTTGACTTGCATAAGTCACTCTCCTCACCTCTCATTCAACCTCCACGTAAAAATTGCACCTTGATCCATTCACTTTAGGGTGCAATTCCCCACTGCAGTCACCTACAACCCCATCTTCAAAATCCCAGCGGAAATCCGCAAATGAGGCTGTCGGCATCGTTAGAGCTTCCAGTCTGCCTACTCTAACCGCCAGCCCTAAAGCTGGTCCTATTGTTTCTCTCACCCCAGACCACAATCAACCCAATACACCCCAAATTTGTCACCGAAAGGGACACTACCGGTGATATCTACGCCCAAGAGGCCACAACACGCATCTCGTATTACGCAACTAAGAAAAGCTGACCCGAACTTCAGCATCACTTTAGTCAACAAAGCAACAACCCCTGGATCTTCATGCGCACCAAGATATCGAAGGCAGACTAGATCCTTCAACTCCTCTGGTTTCCACCTTTCACACCCCAAAACAGCTACGAAGCTTCCCTTAAATGGAAAACTATTATGCCAAACTGGTCTCTCCTCGCCACTTTCTAGGAGCATCGTCAGGTACCACTCCATCCCGCTGCACCTAGCCCCACAGCAAACTCAATGGATGTCACTCAACATGCAACAGAAGAAAGTGTATTTCAAACCCGAAAGCCATGTGAACTATAGATAAAGTTCGCTGTCCCCCTATGATTACATATATCTCCCATATACCCTAACAAGTCCCCCTTTCACAACTCTGTGCCGTTTCTGCCAAACCCTTTTTTCCCTGAACGACACTTCTCTTGCCCTAACTCCCATGCTAATGGTCCACCCTACTCCCCCCTATGTAACCGAAGGTGCGATGGCAAACATGACCACGTCGGAAATGCCCCGTGTGACTGATTGCAACGTGGACGGATTACATCACCCCGGCTCACGGGTGAATAACCTACCAGAAGTCATGTCAAACTAGCCTGACAGGTCACCTACCGTCCGCTTCCAGTCATGTTGCCCTGGGCAGAGGATTCCCCATTCAAATCATGCAACACTGCTCCAGATAAAGGAGGCCTCAAACGAAACAAAATTAGTTGAAACTAAGAAAACTGACTCTTCTTAAGGCGATCAACAAACCAAAGGCCGATCTTCATTCCCATGACGCCAATCAGCGGAAAGGGCTCTTCAGGAAAATTTTCGCTACTATTGTTAAGTGCACGCTGCATGTTAAAGAAAATTAACCATATCTGTCTTCTCACACTCTCGTCAAACTTTGATTTCATACTTGTCACCAAGACGTGGCTAAGTAACCACATTCCGGACAACGCCCTAATAATTCCCGGCTATAAATCCTTCAGGAAAAGCCGTGAAGCCCAGCTTGGAGGTGACTGCCTTATCTAAGTCAGAGAATTTATACCAGCTACTTTGTGCCGGGACACCATGCTAAACACAATCCAAGATTGCGTCTGGGTTAGAGCTGAGATGGACAATGAAGCTCTTCTTGTTGGATAAATCTACCGCCCCCCTTCTGCCAAAACGACTTTTGGATGATAACACAACAAATGAATACTGCTTCTGACCTCCCAGGTCCCAAGCTTTTCGCTTGAGATTTCAATGGACCTGACATATGCTGGTCCACGCTTTCCGCGCCAAATTACTTGCTCCCTTTCCCTTAAAGCATCCTTCATGGCGGCTGGACCCAACAAGTAACTAATCCAACAAGCAACCTCAATGTTCTTGGCCTGATATTCATGATAGGCTTAACAGAATTCAAACGTCCACTGAATCTACTCTACCTGGGCGCGCTCATTTGCCTGTTAGCTGTTCATTTACATTGCCCCTCCTGAATAGGTAGGCCTTACCTAACCTAAGGTCGCATTTTAGAAATGACTGGAATCGCCTACTTACTGTAGTTCGTAATTCAAACTGGGACGCATTTTTTTAATCAACACAAGTAAAACCGGCCGCTGATCAGTCCTACTCCGACCTGCACAAGTGCCTTGAAGCCATTATTCCGTCCCACACACTAAGCATGCCGCCCAAAAGAACTCATCATGACCGAATAAACTGCAAGCTCGCTAAACTCCAGCGAGCCTTTTCTATGAACGGAGATTTTTCGTAGTTTCGGAAGTAAGGCGATTAACTTTAACTCTGGAAATATTACTGGACCACAGAAGCAAAGAGCTGGAGATGCAAGCTCTAAACCAGCCAAACCCAAACACAGCACTGGCAAAACTGCTTAAACGCAGAACTAATTCTGGGTCTTCAGCTACTCAAGTCCCGTATATCATTCAAAACAATAGATATGCAAACAACCCACAGGAGGTTGCAGAATCTTTTGATGAATTCTTTGCATCTGCTCTGGTAAACGATAACAATCCCTCTACCCCATGCCAATCTCGCTTAACTACAGAGTCGTACTCAACAGTTATATTTCTTCCGAAGGACGTAGGCTAGATGTTGGTTAAGACCAAAATTGGCTACCACTCTGTACCTGATTCATTGCTTCAGGCTGCGTTCGAATTAAGCGGGAGCAATATCCCAATTTTGTTGGCAAACATCTTCAACTTATGTATTCAGTGCCGCACCTTCCCGTTACAGTGACAAACCTCTTTGATTATACCCATTCACAAAAACGGCTGAAGCTATGACCCTGCAAACTATCGCCCAATAAACCACACCCCTATATTTTCCAGGTTCATGGAGCGCCTGATTTAGAATAGCCTCATGGCCTACCTTCTGGAACAAACTTATTAATCATGGCCAGCATGGCTTCCGTTGCAAGAAATCCTGCGCTGCTTTCATGACCGACTGCCTGAATACTATCACCGAGGCCTTGAGTACTGGGAGATCAGTTATAGTAATCTTTTTAAACATGACGAAAGCTTTCGACAGAGTGTCCCACCCTAGGTTGCTAAGTAAAACGGCATCCTACGGATCGTTGATCCAATGCTGTCTTGGTTTTTATCTTATTTGTCATTTAGAAAGCAGATAGTGCAAGTAAACGGCTTCAAATCTGAACAGATTAGTGTCCAGCGGTGTCCAAGGCAGCGTCCTTGGCCCCCTGCTTTTCCTGTTGTACGTCAATGATATCTTCGATGTTATTCAAAACGGCACCCCATTTCTCTTCGCAGACGATATCAAAATTGTGTACACCTTTCGATGCGAAGCTTTAGAATCCACCACAAGTCACATATCACAAGACTCGGCGTCACTCAACTCCTGAGCAACGACTGGATGATGAAATTTTCCGCTGACGAATGCAGCGTCATTGGGTACAAATGCGTTTTACCCCTAAGAGAATTCAAGCTTGAAACCCAATCCATCCCTGTTAATTGCCAAGTCCGAGACCCAGGCCTAAATTATTTCTGCACCTTCTTCTCGCAGCATGCTCTCGCACAAGTGGAGAAAGCAAATAAATTAGTGGGGCTGTTACACTGAACTCTGAAGTAGAAAGAAAGCAAGCTATATCTTTTTAGGACCCACGTCAGACCCATTCTAGAGTATTGCTCTCTAGTCTGCTCTAACATGAGGCAGTGTGACAGATTTGCGATTGAAATCGTCCAGCGTGCATTTACCAAGCAGTTAATTGGCTACTCTACAAGCCTAAATAACATGGAACGCTGTGATTCGCTGAATATAGATCCCAAGTGGCTTCGATGCATAAGAGTAAACCTGGTACTCCTTAACATTATTATCACAGGGGACAGTTGCGTCTCTGCACCTCGTATTAGAAACCCACTCACGTACTCCTTCCAAAATGCGGATTCTATTATAACTCTCCCTGTTCCAAAAACTTCCGTTAGAGCCAAATTCTGCATTGTAAGATATTCGTCACAATGGAGTAAACTCTCCCACCAGATGCGCATTTTGTCACCTTTATCTATTGCATTTGAAAACGAAGCACGTAAAGTAGTTACTGTACCCCTTCTCATTAATCTATACCACCCATACTCACTTCAGGACCAAGTGTATGAAATTGGATTGGGCTTCTGAAAACGCGTTGATGTCACCTCTTCGTTCATTGCGGAAAGGAAAGCAAATCCTCCTACTAATGTCATTAGGAATTAATCTAGTCTCTTCAACTTCAGACAGGGCTCCGACACCAGCGCATGCTGCTTAGTAACGTGCAGTTCCATGTTGGATGCATCTCACCGTTTCTCTGCCTGAAAAAAGCGGTACCTATCGCTCAATGGTCTGACTTCATATCCATAAACCTTATCGTTATAACTGCGTATAGGGTGGCTCACCCATAGCCCTCTCCCACCCACTCACCCTAATAATCGCAACACCGTCGCCAACACGGGGTGGCAACCATAACCTGCAGCCGTCTTCTAAAAAATATCCAATATCGCCCACACCCTTACTTTCCGATAACTCCTCTTCGTGCAAATGACTGGCTCGTAGAAATCACCTTGCGTCTGACGAACCATGCGATAACCTCCAGAAGAAATAAGACAAACGTCTTGGATACTTTTTTTATCATGCCTCATCGATATCTATCCATTTTGGTCAATTCAGACTTCAAACTATTGTTGCGAATATATAGACCTGCGTGGTATCTTCTCTCCCCATAGTGACCGTTTCCATCTACCATACCCACTGGCCCCGACCATTTCTTATTTCGAAAAGCACGGCCCCATAGACTGACATATAATCCTTGATTTCCAAGGGGAATTTAGTCAATCCCTAGTGTATCTATCTCTGTAGTTTGATCATTATTTATATCAGTAGCAGTTAGTTCCTGTCGGTTCTATTGAATACCGGCTCATTCTCCTTAATCAGTGTAGACGATCCTACCAAATACCGGTTCATTCTGTTCACTCATAGCGCAGACGATCCACACATTAGATTAGCCGGCCCACCCATTTAAATACATACATACACAAAAAAAGAAAGCCCCGATTCCTCAGTCACCATCCATATATTTTGAAATGCACTATGCGACCTAATAACTTTCTTCTCTGAGCTGCTCGTAAGATTGATCGCTTCTTAATCTGCATCTGGCAGCTAGGCCGGACCGCCGTCCGTCTTTATTCTCTCTCTTCCAGGCCTCATAGTTCTGTTTGGATGGAAACACTTACCCCATGTTCTGGCGCTTATTCGATCCTGGAAAGACGACATCTCTCTTACCTTACCAACCATGCTATACCATTGAATTTCTTCCACCCACATCAACGAGTACAACCGGCGTTACCACATTGGTGGCTGGCGCGGTCAATCCCACCGCTTTGGCCGGCGCACATTCGGGCGGGCAGCTCGACGCAGCGGTATGCAGTGCAGCTGTGTGGCCGTATTGACACTCTTCGCGTTCACCCTCAAAAATGGTTGGTGCCAGCACGCGGTCCGTCTCCACCCATTAGCAACTGTTTGTGGTAAACAGCACTGTAGCTGCATAAGTTTCAGGTGCACCACTTGATTGCACTGCTTTCTCTCTTGTGCTTCGTTAGATCTGTCCCTTGGCCCCCCCCTCCGTTTTCCCCTCTTTTTTTAGGTTTTTGCTCCGCGTCACAAAATTCTTCTGCAATCCATACCAGACGACTCAACGATGGACAGGCATTCTCCTCCTTGACATCGATATAAACTGAACGTCCACGACATGCACAGTGACATCCGAAAAACAGCTGAGGACGGTCATTTTTCATCAACCTTTATCCTGATCCGCGGCCTTTGGCAATAGACCGATGGCCTGGTAACAGTTCTTCACAGGAGTCCACGAGACGTCGCCTCATTTGATTCCGGCTTTCCTTTTTGATTTCCGAACTCACCTTCATCTCTAGACCAAGACGAAAATCATGAACTCAAAATTGCCGAAAACAAACCTCATGTAGTAGCTTAGCGGGTACACACAATTCCCATCCCGTAACGCCGCTTTCCTTGTCAACGACTGCGCTCTCAGATGTTTCGTTTTCTATACCGCCCTATATAAAGATCTCAATCGATCTTCACTGACTCATGCCGTTATTCCACATCCATGTTGATTCTCATCTCCACCATATAATTCTCTTGAATTTCGAGAATCCCAACCAAACGGCAGCGACAGCCATTGCCCTCCAGCCATATTTTGCGCCCGCAAAACGCACCTTTGCTGCATTCAAACATAGTATTACTCGCAGAACAGGACTGGTAATCAGCCACAGAAAAATAATCGCGAACCATTATCCAGCTTTGATTTACAACCCCGTGCTCGGGAAATCACATTGCCTGTTATGATATTGTGAGCAAAACCACATTTCCATTGTATGTCGAATTTCCGTTTCCCGTGTCTGCCACTGTGCGATTATCCTTGGCCCAATTTTGATCTTACTTGCGCATTGACTCTCGTTTGCGGAAAATATTTAATAAACCAAACCAAACTTTCCAAATTACTAAAGGTTGCTTTCACCCGTCTCACTTGGATTATTAATGTCCGTATTCCCGCGTATTATCTGTGTAACAAAACTAAATCTTGATTTGCGCATACATCTCGCAAATCGCGAAATATACATTATTATTAATATTATAGGCAAACTTTCACTGGATTAGTAACAAACTTACTCCTCATAGAGACTAACTCCGGCCAATGCGAACAAGTGAAATCTGCAAGTGCGAAACGAAGATTGTTAAACTGCAGAATGTTTACACGAAAACCTTAGACTTCTCCAGATTACGTAGGATAATAGGACTTCAAGACGACCTGCCTGCAGCATCCGAGGACCAACTTTGTGAGCAGGAACAAGCTGCTCTTCGAATCCCGGCCCGTATGTGGCCAGACATCCGCAGTCCCGCAGCATTCGCAACAAATCAAGTACTCCTATTTACATCGTACGCAAAAGCCGGAAGCTTGATGGTCCGAAGGAAAATTGCTGAGGCTTTTGATTCATTCTAAGCTTCCACCTTCACTACCGAAATCACCATCCATTATCCACCCTCACAAGACTAACGAGCCAAACACTTTTGTCTACCTCATGTAATGCGGAAAAATAGAGATGTCTCCCGCTCTCATCAAACTACCTGACGGGCCTGGCTCAGATGGTGTTCCCGTCTATTCTGAGTTTCCCGAACAAACCCGTTATTGCATTTCTGTTTTTAAACCCGCTTGCTACCTTCATGTCAATTTAGGTATGTTTCGCGGAAATTCTGCACCACTGTTCTCCTGAACAAGAATGGACCACAGTGCCACCCACAAAACTTTCGTCCAATAAGCCAAACGCTGATTTTGGCCAGAATCATGGTGAGGATTGTGAAGGACCAATTATTGGCCAAATCACTACGGAGCAGTTAACTGAAGAAACTCAGGATGTTTTTCGTAATCCCAGAACCTGTAATTGGCGCCACTTTACTTTTGTTCCATCTGCTCACCCTACAATCGTCGTGAGTAAAGTCATTATAATTAATGTTCGCTTGATATGACCAGAGATTTGAACCGTGTGCCCCATGGACGGATCGATTTTTTAAAATGCAAATTCCAGGCCCTATGGTCATCCAACCCACTCTTGGTTCACTCTTATCTATCCGATAGCTCTCAAGTAGTCACTATCAACGTAAACCCTATATAGCTCCAGCCAAATCATCTACGTGGTAGTACAAGGAAGTGTATTGGCTTCCTTAACTATTCTGATCTAGTAAAGCGCATTTTCGAGAAATACCGCCACTCACATCTTTCTTATTCCTGACGACATGCAAGATACGCTTGTTCCCCTTTCGAGTTAATTCCTCTCTACAATAAACCGTGGCCAGTTTCATCAAGGACCTAAATTCACTATACGAGTGGTGTGGGCGACAGGCGATGAGACTCTCCCGCAGAAGTACAGTTCTTGTTTATAAATATCACGTACCTCGGATAAGCTCTTTATAAATTGTCTTCGAATACCAACCACTCAGTGTGTAAAAGATCTAGGCTTCCGATATTCCCGCACATTCAACTTCCAGAAGCAAGCCGTTTGCCAAATCGCAAAAGCAAAAAGACCAATCGCTAAAACATTCCGCACCGTAAAACGCAAGCTGATGTTATACAGTTTAGACAATAATTGGAGAACGGCACAAAAATTTCCCCAACATTCTTATCCAGTCAGTTATATTACTTCGGTTATCTCTCTTGAGGCTGCTTCATTTAGCTCCACTCTTGCTTTTCTCAGTGAAAACCTAGAGTCTCTTGCTAACTGGTGTTCCAAGTGGCTATGAATCCTCTGCTGACAAAAGTTCTCTAATAACATAAATGCCATGTTCCTCCGGGCGTCCTCCATATAAATATCATGCCAATCCTTGTATCCACACACAGTTAAGGACTGTAGGGTTACAATACTTCCTGCTTTCTTGTCAAATCCCAACGAGAAGCCTTCGCAGACTGCTGTAGCTAAGAGAAACGCCACAATGATCTTACGGACATTCCGCACTGAAGAATGCACAGTTATCAACTTCAATGTCCATATAGGGGTGCCGCCACCTCGAGTTCTGCCCTATACTCATGTTAATGCGTAAAGTCGATCGAATTGCAGTCGAGAATGTGCAGAGGGTTTTCACTAGAAATCTCCTAGCTCCCTCATCTAGCATAAACTACCGATGCGAGCTGCTTAGACCTGAGCCACTGTGGCTTCATCAAGTTAAATTAAACCTTGGATTTCTATTTAATCTTTGCCGTAATAACGTCCACTCTACTGCAAGCATAATACATAATGCTGGTAGTCCCCCGCATCGGCTTCGTAGCAGATACTACTCGTTAAGAATACTCCTGCCTCGACTGTCGATCAGGGCTAAATTTATCACGGTTGCTTACTCTAAACTGTGGAATAAACTCCCTAGTTCCCTGCGGTCATGCTCAAATTTAGCCCAGATCAAAGCCCAGCTGGCGAATTTAACTGCGATTCCCGCGCTTTTTATTAACTTAACACGGGCGAACATTGGACTGGACGAGACCTACGAACATGGGCTAGAATTCTAGTTCATGAAGCTTTACTGAGACATCATCTGGGATCGGCTTAACACGCTCTTTCCTCACTTTATCGCAACGTCAACCTAAATGTACTTTTTTGACCTCCCTTATACTTGATGCACGCTCTTACCTAGGGCTTAAGCAATAACTCCCGAAGCTTACTCTATATGTGGGCTGACGAAAATGTCAAGATACTTCTTCAGGGATTCAAGTTCTCATCGCATCCCGGTGATTTAGACACCTTCAGCCTGTTACTTCTTCGCTCCTTCACCGTCATCGTAGCCTCTTTAAGCTGCTTGGCAGGCTGAACAAACGTTCCAATGGCAGCTCAAACCTTCAACTACGCCTAAACCTGCTGCATAGCTCACTTGTATTACCGACATTTCACGAAATAGATGCACTGTTTTGCATGTATGTTGTCGCGAACTCAATAATCACCATAAGACCAAGCGTGGCACCGCCACTGAGACCTGGCTACTTTCATTCTTGCGCCTGCACATGCCTCGCATCCTCAGCAGACGCGCTGCTCAACCGCTTTCGTCCTCGTAATGTCGATTCCAAATCTGCTACCCCACATTACTGTTAGGAAACTTGTTAGCTAAAACTGGCGCTCAGTTCTGGCCCATTCAAACCGAAACTACGCCCGATACCGCTCTGGTGATCTTAACCACATACTTTGCGAATCCGAGCAAAACCGCGATTGCTGCTGTCTTCCGAACGCTTCGCCGCACCCTCACATCCCCAAGCGTACTGCTGATACCAAATGCTGACATAAAAAAGGACAAAGTAAGGGACCATTCTTGGCTCAGATGCATTTTCAGGGTGTCTTACAACTAAAACATTCTCTATTCGGCGAACACCCTAGTAACGCTTACGCCATCCGTATGTAAATATATATCGCTATCCTGATGTCATATCCAAAGCATCACGAATTTCCTCCAGAATTAGTCTGAGCAATCGTGGACAAGTCCTCCTTCGGCCCTCAAGCATTTTTTGGCCACTTGTTTTCAAATACGTGCCTGGCGTTCCGCCTGGTTTTCGCCACTTCCATCCAATTACCACATTAGCACTGCTTGTCATCTCCTCAGCTCAACGTTTCCGTCCATTACGCAACGCTCCTGACGTTTGGGGAACTCC
>LUCM01008056.1:0-15100 GCA_008360955.1 Fasciolopsis buskii
CTGTGAAACAACGTCCATCACAACCGAAGGTACTCAATAAACGCGATTCCTAAGCCCGCCAAACCTTGTTAAATCCTCTGAGTTGAACTGTACTCAAGCTCTCAAGGTCACTGGATTGCCGGGTCAGGTTTTGGACGTTGTTTCACAGTCGGCTTTCAGCGGGGCCTTGAGTCATGGGGTCAACGGAAAGGTTTTCGGATACGTCAGAAGGCCGCACAGTCTTCATCAGGTACCATGAACTACTTAGGTTCGGCCACTGTTGGTTGTATCAGTTAGTTTGGTACATGTATATATAAATACATGCATGTGCACATACATATTTGTACGTATTTATACATCCGTTACGGGCTGCACAGATGAACACTCAGTATCTCCCTGTGTGACCCTATGTGATTCACCACGCAGAATAAACTAAGTTGAGGATCGAGAATCCTTGTGACTGCTTTGTAACTATTTGAAGCTGAAGCATTTCCATTTTTTCTGTTAGTTAATGAAAAATTGTTTGCTTCCCTGCTTTTCGTTGCCCTCAGTTTTAGATAAAACTTATTCGCTTTAATGGAATTATCTAATTTATTTCTGTTCTTCTATTTATGTGATAATCGCTACCTGAACCGTTTCATACAGGATCAGTCGTGCGAGCGGAAATTCGTTTGCCTACCATGCCGTCCGGTTGAACTTCATTCATATGGGTCGCCGGTGTTTTATTGGTGTCGCTCGGGCTTATAATGGTGCTGACTGAGCTGTCAGCCGCCAGAAAGCCCGGGTTACCCGGCCCAGCTCTGCACTTGGATACCTTTGTACGGCCGTTTGTCTTAACGCGGATCTCGTATTAAGTTTGCTTGCCCTTACCCGTTATGACTATTTGGGCGTTACCCTTACTCGGCTCTGTGCGATTGCAATATGGGGGACCCAGAAACTCGACCGGTACGAGGAAAAGACAGTCGGAGGCGGTAGTAGGTTGAGTGTAATTTTAACAGGAGCGTGCTAGCAGTGTGCGTGAGCAACGCGCAAATGACGACCGCGCTGGGTGATCAACGTTCGGTTGAACAAACGATCCGGAGAAACAAAACCATGTTCTGTTACATACTGCTTGATCCCAGAGTTAGCCCCGGATAGTCTTTTTTGCACGGGTATTTATTATTAATTGTTGGTAATAGAATGTACCATCTCAGCTCTTGAAGTGTTGAAAAAACTAGCGTCTTTTTTTGTTGCGGTCTAGTTTTTGTGCGACCATTAGTTTTTCACTGACGTGCTTCCGCTTCCGTAGCAACTGCTGCTTCCCAACATCGCCTGCTCAGATAATTAAAAGAGAATGGGAAGTAGGGAAATTCAGTAGTCTGTTCCCAACGGCCATATTTCGGAGCTGTGTACCAGCACGGACCTCACGGCTGATGGCCGTACTCGACTTCTGATCAAAAACCGGATATCATGTCGACGAAACAAATGCCTCGAATTAGTGCGCGTCAGACACGGAGACACTTCTTCCGATGTAAGACCATCTGGCGAGATACAACTATCCAAATAACTAAATCTATCCATTTCACCCAATTGTTCCCTTAGAAGGATAGGGTTCAACTTCGAACCAACCCGGTCCTAAAACACCGTTTTACATTTCGAACGTGCAAAATGCATCCCAAACACTCCTACATTATCGTTCAAACGATCAAGCAAAAACTTGTAACTTACTCGGGTCCTCATTCAGTAGCATAACATCGTCCGCATATTCCGAATCAGACAGATTTCTCTCTCAGCAAATATCAATACCACTATTCTCACATGAGGAGAACTATCTCCATAACCATCTTAGTGACAAAATTGAAAAGAAAGGGTGAAAGGGCCAACCCAGACAAACATCACTCCTCTTAGTGAATTCGGGTGAAAGGTTTGCCTAGATACCACAAAACTCGGCTTCGGTCTCTCGACATACAGCGATTACGGGGAGGTAAAATGAGTTTCTCTGGCACGCCTTTCAATGAGAGGCACCCACCCAAAGGATTGCACGACTCGACTCAGTCCAAGTGCCGCCCTGTCAAATCGGGAAAAGAACTAGGAAATCATGGATTCTGCGAAAAAATGTGCCTGATGTTCTAAAGGTGTGTCGCGAAGAAAAAACGTGTCGAGAACAATTAACGGGATGGAAAACTGGCCCATTGTAGCTTCATGTATTATGCATCCTAGGAAGCAGCTTACTGATCACTTTACCCACATCATTCAGCGTTACACTGCAAGGCAAGTCCCACTGGTCTCTGCGGTTTTCGCAGTTACATGTTTCTGTAAAAAGCGTGAGTACGCAAGGAGAACGGCAATGGGACCTGAACAATGGAGAATATGAAATGGAAGTGATGAGTAGCCCAATGAAACATAGTCTTGCTGTACAAACGCGTTCTTTACTCATTCTGATTCGACAGAAAATGACAACAATATCGCCCACGTCTCACTCGGTTTGCTTATATATCTCTAGTGTTCTCCAGCCACCTAGTTCACCGAAGTCTGTCGAAACCAACCAACGAGAACGTGACACAACCGCATCTCACCTGAGTATTCGCTGTGCATCTTTATCATTCCCACGTTTGCACACGTCAATCTGCTTGAATTCCCCATGGCTTTCCTCCACTCTCGTGATGAGGAAACGCAAAACTTGGAACAAGGCAACCTAGGCCGCACATTAGGTAACAGTAACAGGTGGTACACGTCTCGGGTTGGGGTCCGAAACAGACCTGCGTCAAACTGGCTGGCTGGAGAGCACTTAAGAATAGTTATACGTAAATGGAACAAAACCAGTGAAACAGTGGCGACCGTGCTGTCCATTACTTATTCATAGTACAGACAGGATAGATAAGAAACGTGCGTCTTTTACAAGTTTGACTGTGTCTCCATGTGGTTGGTCCTGCAGCGGCAATACCATATCCTTTTCCAGCCTTGTTGTAGGTCCACTCCATTTTCCCCTTGGCATGTTCACTCTTTTTATAGAAAAGTGTAATTCTGGGGAAAAGGCAACGGTTAGTGAGGCTTGCCCTACTGTTTAACTCTGAACGATGATGATGGTATATGAGTGTTTGTCATACGCAACACATGACCCAACTGCTAAGCTTCATGCACTCGAATAAGATGTTCTCAGAACTGGCACTCAATACTAGACTCCTAACCACTACAGTACACGCGATCTTTCAGCTTCAAGGAAGTATCTGAAAGACACCGCAAGTGCTTCAGTCAAAAGTAAGCCACTCGTGCCCTAGGCATACGCTTGTTTACCTCTACGGCCGTGCTGCCATCGTTCTACACGCAACTGCGAAATTAAGTAAAGCGATCCATACTCGTTGGTCCTTTTGCATTCAGTATCAGGTTCGGGACTGCTGTCGTCCATTTCTGTAACAGCGCTTTACACTTTGAGGGCGAAAAGCCCGTCAAACCGAGCTACATGCCTAAAGAGTCTGTCTAATGCACGTTGTGCATGATCTGCAGATTCGAACAGGCACACGACGTCATCTGTGTAATCTACAACATACAGGTTCTCATCAATTTCCAGTTCAATTCCAACATTCTGGAGCCCTGTGGGATCTTCCATCACCTCGTCCATGAAGAAGTTGAGCAGAAATGGAGAGATGGGATACCCTTGTCACACAACGCTAGTCGTTCTGAATGGACCTGTCGGTTCAATGAATATTCTCATGCAGGTATGTAAGTACAATGCTCACAGGAGGTTCACGTGCTTTGCTGGTATACCGACCTTTCTGGTGCAGACTCTGAATGGTTTTGTCCGATCAACTGGAGAAAGACTGTGATCATGGAGCGGCAGTGTGTGGCGCGTTTCGAATATTTGGCGAAGAGTGAATATCTGTTCGACGCAACCTCGACCTGGACGAAATCCGGCCTGCTGTTCGTGCATGTTACTCTCACAAACTAATGTTAAACAACACATCATCATCGAAGCTAACACCTTAGTAATCATCGGAATCAAACTATGATGGTTGCTACAGTCATTGCCTGTACCCTTCCTGAAGACGGGTACAATCAGTGACTCTGCCCATGATAACGAGATGCGCTCCTCTTTCCAAATATCATGAAGCAAGAAGGTAAGTGATTTAATCAGAGCCTCTCCACCAAATTTGAAAACAAATGGTAGGAGTTCGTCGTAACCGGCCGCTTTCCCCCTCTTCAGAAGTCGAATATTCGACTCTACTTTTACTTCCTTGGAGTGGGTTGAGGGGCGGTGAAGAGGCATATAACGATTCCCAGCTACGACGCCGCACTAGTTGAGTTAGCGTGTGGCCATCTAAACTGGACCTTGAAGTGTTCAGCCCAACGGTCCTGTGTTTCTTGTCTACAATGGATGAGCTCTCCATCCCTATCGCATAAGACTTAACTAATCCACGTTCGCCACCCTCCGATTTCGCGTATAAGATCAAGCGGTCGTTGACTGTTATCTGAAACGGCCGCTACTTCTATCTCTTCGGCTACCTTAACCCACCAGTTTTCGCGGTCATTCTCAAGGCTCATCGGTAATTGACGCTGCAGCTATCGGTGAATCTTAATCACCTCCTCCTATTTAGGGCGTTGGCGTTTATTCCCTATTAGACCCAGCGACCCTTGCGAGATCCAGTACCTTTGGTGACCACTAGGACTAGGACCACAGATTTCGTCCAGGTCGAGGTTGCATCGACCAGATATTCACTCTCCGCTAAATACTCGAAACGTGCTACTCACAGCTGGCCGACAGTCGTTTATGAGAAAAACACGTTGAATGAATTCTCCCTGTTTGTTAACGGTTTATCATTTTGGCGAAAAAGCGGAAATGGCTGCATCGTAGATTTGCTTTTGAAATGTTATGATTGTTTTGGGAACGATGAACGGATGTAATAGTTTGCGGTAATTCTTCCCTTCGAATTCTAGGAAATGCCCTTGCAGTGGTCAAAAGATATTTAAAACGCTCATTACTACTACGGGTTTCTGTAAAATGTATACGGCACCGGCCTAGAGATACTCGTTAGTACCTTACGCGCCTCTACAGTGGCTGATCATGGTATTTCGATTTGTACCTCAGTCATTTTGATGTTTCATATGAATGAATGGTTACCATCCTTGTAATCTAGTTTCTTTTGTTTTTGCGCTTTTTGTTCAGCTTGGACCTCATTTTCGGTCTTCCTTATTCTGTTTTACTCATGAAGATCTCCTTTTCCCCTTACGACTAGAAACTTATCCTTCGATGTGGATAATGACACGCTGTTTGCTTTCTTTGCCAAATTTGGTCCGATTGAATTTGCCAAAGTGGTGAAAGACCCGATAACTCAACATTCTCGGGGGACCGCTTTCGTGAAATTCAGCCGCGCGGAGGATGCATCTCGGACTATTGCGGACAGTGCGAATCCGGAGGTAGGCTTTTTGAGCAGACCTTGTTTGACCCTATTTTCCTCGTCACATACTATCGTTCGATTTCGGAATTTAATCAATTCAAAATTCAAAATTCGACTGGCTAAGGCCACCTGCTACAACCGTTGTCTTAGAGATTCTGCGCAAACTTTTTTCATGCTCCGAACTACATTCTTGAACAATCCAACTTCATTTTAATTCCAGGCAAGCTCCAGAGCTTAATCGATGCGGCAAGTACTTTTGCAGTCCTTCGGAACCAATGATATCAGAGCTGCATGTAGGCCTTGACATAGACTTTGTCTCAGTGGCAGCATCCAACTTCTGGTCACATGGAAGTTTGCAAATGAGTGTGTTTGTGTTGCTGAAATGCGATTCGTGCCTAATCAGCACATTGAGCTTGATCCCTTAATAAATGGAGGTGATGTATTAGAGTATGAGCGTATACAGTGACACTGTAAGCATCACTTAATTTAGCGGTTCTACTAATTTCAAGGATAAAAGTAATTTTCCCAGTGTGTACTGAGTTTCAGTCATTGACTATTTCATCAAAGAAATCCTTAGTATCTACCATTTTTGTAAATTTTTCCTCCGTCATTCTACTGGGCGCAATTTAAGTGGCTTGCCTCTTACGTGGATTTCAACTCGAATTCTTATGGGCTGTCATCTTATGCTTGATCTTCGGTGCAGATTTAAGGATCCTGTGTGAGGTTTCAATTGAAGAAATTATTTTATGTACAGGTTTAGTTCTGATACAATGCATATAAACCTAAGTTTCTTGAATTCGATCATTTTTGGCATCGGTACCTGGTAGCGAAAATGACGGGGATTTCATATTTCGGACTCACCAAGACTATGGGTATTGGTCATGTTACATTCTAGCCAGGGTTACATTGAACCTTCATCGAGCTAGGTTCAGGCTTGAAAACATAAATGGGGCAGTCTCATTTTGTATCTTTCGTCCTCGTTTCGAAGATAATAGGGTTGTACTGTGGATGAGAAAATGTGTCGAGGTCCTAAAACACTGTAACTAACACGTGGCTTCAGAGGCAGCTGGTTAGGTCATGTATTATCATGTATACGATATTCTTCCAAAAACGTTCCGTTTCTCATTAGGTTTTCTCAGTAACTTCACTTCAAAGTCGAGTATGGCCGCCATTTCTAGATACTCTGTCAGCACTCGTGTAGACCGCCCAAATCAAAGAAATAGTTGGCACAGTTGCTACCAGAATAAAATTATGACTGATGATAGAGTAAGATACCTCAACAAAAGTATTGTGCCCCTTCTGTTTCTGCGCGAACGAAAGAATCTAATAGCGGATGGGATAGTCGTTTCTCACCAAAACCTCTGGACATCTTTTTGCCATCGTATCATAGATATTTCGGAATATCTCATTGTCTTATGGGAGCCATTCGCGGTATTCGTTTCTTTATCCGACCTTAGACGCGGTAGTGGTCTCAGCCGGTAATCACTACGTGACTAAGTAGGAAGAAAGAGGAACAGACATCTCATTCGCCAGTAGGTTTCTTCATTCTCATAGAAACCCAAGAGGCACGTTACTTTTGTCGAGATGTCATTCCTATTATCCGTCATAATTTCATTGTGATGGGAACTACATCAGCGAAGTTTTTTACTTAGGCGTTGTACACTACTGTTGACATAATGTCTAGGAATGGTGGTGGTGGTGCGCCTAGTGTTCTTCCCGAGTTCGCTGTTTAACTCTGTGGGACCATTTTTTACTACACGCCTTTGGCTGCCGTTGTATTACTTATGGACGTGTACTACTTACACATAGCTGCTGGTTAAGGCGGTTTTGCGATTTTCATCCGTTTTGTAGAAAATATTCTGTATGCGATTGCTTCCTTTTACCAGACTTAAGATGCCTGTTGGTAGATTGAGGTTGCTCCGGTGCATAGAAGGGGCTTTTGGCTGGAGAAGAGATGATAGCCAGTCTATATGTTTGTCTTTGCAGTCCTGAAAATCAAATGAAATCTCCTACGTTTTGCTATTAGTAGGTTCACCTGCGGGAACAGTTTTCGATGTGCTTAGCAAATAGCTTCGTAGGTGGGAGATGATAATGCGCTGACTATTTTATTCCTGGCCAAAGTAACATCCGTGTTTGTTAGGGCAGAGCGTGTGGTGGCGTGACTTGGATTTTCGGGCGTTCCATTCGGTTGGGCTGCAGTGGTTTAATCTTGGAGCGTCAGTCCCTGAATTTATATGTGGTTACCTTCGATGGGAAAATTCCTAGGTACGAGTGGGAAGTGTCATCTTCTTGGCGGATTCACACAGGAGCCCACCCAAAAGTCCTGCCTTGGGTCCATTACTGCTTATAACATTGGTAGATGATCTAGCTTCTGAGCTCCGCTGCCCTTGCGTTCTCTTTTCGGGTGACGCCAAGATTGTTGCGAATCCGACTTGGACGTTTAGGTGGCTTTCAGTACCTTCCATAACCGGGTGGAACCAGAGAAACTCCCATCCAAAGCACTCAAATGCAAGCGACGGTTATGCGGGAATATCAGTAGTTAGATTCATAAATCCAAATGGCCCCCATGTTCTGCTCAGTAACACAGGTAAATAATCTAGGGCTACTGGTACCTGCGTCTTTCAAATTGTGTGCCTTGTATGCCGGAACTACAACGGAGACATAAAGACACCATGCCAACTTTAATTGACGGTGGATCCATGTGACCTCAAGCTAATAGTCCTCCTCTTCAAGGCGATTGTCAGTCAGCATTTAAAATGTGGACTTCAACCTGGGTCCCCACCGTAGTCAGCGACCAGGCCATCCTCCAAAACATTCAGAGTCGTTTCATGAACCTGTGTCAACAGCTCTAGGCTGCTAAGGTATTTGCCAACACCCCTCACCCTGCTGTTCGCTCTGAAGGAAAATCGAGTCAGGAGGGGTCACACATTAAAGCTAAGGGATCCCAAAGCCATGGTAAGCGTAAGAACGAACTTCTCGCACAGGTTTTCGTCAAATCTCTCGCCGCAGTGCAGTTTGAGATTAGCTTGGACAAGGCACTATTTCAGTTCAATCCACTTCAGCTTTTATGACCTTCGACCTATGGGGGGCATTCGGTATGCGATCCCAGGACCTGTCTCCTGTTATATTCTAATCCTGCGGTTGACACTTTTCCGTCGGTGAACGGCGCAGATACTTGAGCCGACAACCAAATGCGATAAATATAATGTATATATTTCGTGGTGACGAAATAGCACGAATACTCCGATGGTGTGTTCAAACTACATAAGTATCCGAGCGATTTTCCCGATTCAGAACGGATAACTTGAAATTGCGCTTCGCGTGAAGCTTTGCCATCACCTGTTCGGTAAAACCAACCACAAGATCGGGATCAAATGTCAAAAAAAATTACAAAAAAAAACGATTCCCCCAAATGGCTAATTCTTTCCGAAATATGGATACCACTACAAACGTGACACCAAAGTGCTCTGGTTTCGGTTGCTGCCTCTCAGCAACGTCTAGCCAGAAGAGAAAATGAGAAATGATGGAAGACCAACTTGAAGGTAGTAACTCTACTAACTGCTCGTAAGAATAGGGATTTTGGATGCAAGAACTCCAGAGTGCGACATTAAGCCGTAATACTTACTGTCTTCAACTAACGCTTTCGAAGGGAGATCTCATGGACCCAACCCAGTAATCTCAGTACACATACACGGGCCATTCTGACGGTTAGGGCTTTCATCCTTTCTTCCATGTCGCCGACTCGCCACCTCGATCCATCTTCCAACCACTATCTGGCTCGGAGAACAGCGTATAACATGGCAGTCGTTCTGCGGACAGGCGCAAAAATGGTCTGAACTTCTTAATCTACTTGGATTTAATGTCTGTTCTGAGGTCTGGATCCTAGTACTCAGTGCATTGTGCCCCAACCTTTGGGTTAACCACAGAATTCCACCATATTCTACCAGTACTGTGAATACAGCAGTGTTCACACGCCGAAAATCTTCGCATATCTGCTCTCAACGTCCGTGTTTCTGAGCCGCGGAGTAATGCCGACCTCACTGTTGCTACGTACACGCGACTTTTGATCGACAACTGGATATCACACCAGCGCCACGGATGTCCAACGTTGGTGAACGCTAGTCGAGCCTTCTATACCAACAGAAGTTATCTGATATACGACCACCGGGTGGGATACAACTATCCGAATAATTAAAACTACTGATTTCACCCCGTTCTCCTGCATGACTAATGCACAGCTTCGAACCAACCCGGCCTTGTAACGACTTCCAACATGTAAAACCCATCTCGGACTTACATAAGTTGCCATTCAATCGATCGAGAAGAACAAACTTATTCGGATCTGCACTCCGAAGCACAACGTCGTTCGCATACTCCGGATCAGACTCTCTCCTGTGTGAGCAGACTTGGGTACCATTGTTCTCCCATAAGGATTTACAGTATTATCTTAGATACAAAGTCGAGAATAAAAGGTGGAATGAGACTACTTTGACGCCGTGATCTCGGGTGAAAGATGGCTGGAAACAGGAACTCGGCTTTGGGTATTCGCATACAGAGATTGAGGAAGCGAGATGAATTTCTATGGCGCATGCTTCAGTGGGAAGCAGCATCAAATAGCTGCACGATCGACTGAGTCGAACGCCACTTTCAGACCAAGATAGAAATCGGGTCTGCGGCACGTGTCCCAGAGTGAAAATTTAGTCAACACAACCCCCAATGGGGCAAAACCCGCCGTGATTCTCACACGTACACTTTTCGCGGGGAAAATGCCCGCGAGTAGTTAAGATGCAATGCTTAACAAACATTCTTCTGTGATTACCACACGAAGATCTGTCATTCTTCTTGTAAATCTAGACAATCAAGGATTCGCACCATTCCTTAGGACTCTTTTCCCCTCCCCAGATTGATTCCGTCCTTGAAGAGAAACGGTGACAGTTCTGCTGCCCTGTGCCTTTCCAAAAAGCTGATCTCTCTGGTGACTTCCATTTTAGATGGTGGATGGTCCCTTTCTGACCAGTGGAAGGCCCAATGGATATAGAGTGGTTAAATTGTACCCTGAAGTGCTCTGCCCAACGCTGAGTCAATAACTAAGCCGTTGGATTATTTAATCATCTAGATTTCTGTCGGCTTCCGTGGCCCAGTATTCCTAATCAATCGGTAAAGGTTGCGGCCGTTTCCAATAGCTGCAGTCTTTACCATTTCCTTACTCACCACTGCTCGTGGTTACTTCTTGGGCTTCCTGTTAGCTGCCGTCTCAGGGGTTAACGCATCCCATTGTATGCCCCATCTGAGGAGAAGAACATGTGGAAATTCGATATAGCAACTGAGATCGAGGATATTCCTCGTTTCTGAGGCATGTATGGCATGGAGCCGTGAGTGGCAGTTCCTGCTGAATGTAGAACTTCTTTCACCCGCCCCCAGCATCCACTGGGATCCCGGGCATTTTGTTGAGACAAAAATCGGGTTGAAAGCTCCGATCAGAACTGAAGTTGGCGATTATCGTCTAGAATAAACTATATGGAACACGGCTTTCATACTGATGTGACCATGGGCTAAGCTCAAACAAAATCGAGCACGGACCAAAGCATGATTTAAATCCACGGGTGTGATCTTGACTGGTCAGCAATTCTCGGTTGATCCACGCCACTAGTAACCGATGATAGTGTGATTAATGTGAGTCCAACGCTGTGATGGCGCCAGGTGGACTGATATCGCGTTTTTATGACAAAAAATAGTGTTTGCCGGAAACAATCTGTGGTCGGAACAAACTTGGATGAGACGATCACCGTTGTCGGTGCTATTAGCGGAGACAGAAAATGGGCCTATGATGTGCCGTTTGGTCCCCGCGTTAAAATCAGCAACGACTGCAATGTTCTTTGAACGTACACTTTGAAGTAATCAAGATAAATTCCGGTAAAACTCATTTGGTATCAAGAAAGCTTCAGTCGCTGCACGCCTGCCCGGATACGACGAACAAACAACGATGTGTCAATAAACTACTGTTAACACTTACAGATCTATCCAACCGATTTGCTCACAAAGGACTGTTGATTGGGATCCAGTCTTAAAATGCGCGCTAGGTGTGATTCCAATGCCAACATGACCACAAGTCTTCTAAATCGAATCATCTGACACATGAAGAGTGATGCGAGACAATGAGACGGTATCTAGGTCCCGATGAGTGTTTATATAAGTGGAATCTTTTATGAACATTTCAGAAGTACAACGTACATATATTCTAATATTCTCAGGAGTTATACATAAGTCAGCTTGTTACCTTAACTGGTTGAGCGTGCAGCATTAAAGACAGCCCAATGGAGAGAGCGCTTAGATTTGAGTAGTGCAAACAAACTGGTTGTCCCCTTGCACTAGTGCTGTCATCAAATAAGTCTGTCGAGACGCACTTCCTCGTGGCATTTTACGTGGTCCCTGTACGGGAAAAATAGGACTTAGAGAAGTTCCCTTTCGAAAGGACGCTGGAGGTATTTGGCCGATCAAAAATAAGCGGCCACCTAAAGCAGAACGCAACTAGGACCTTTGAACCACGTCTCACCAACAAGGCAGTGGCGCGGCCTTGAGTATCTTGTGTAGCGACCGGTGTAGCATGGAATTTATTGTTTGTGCCACTGTTTGAGGTTTGTAGACTAGTACTTCAAGAATCCAGCAGCTGGGCAGGAGAACAATTAGGGTTCTCGACCGAGCTTTTGGTTCTAGCAAGAGCATGTCCACCAGACAGTGGTGACTAGTGGAATAGAAGCCTATATGCTTGGATTGCTTATTCTTTCACTCAATTGTCCTACAGAACTGCCGGCTCAAATCAAACCCCAACCAGGAAGATCAGGAGACTAATTCGTCGTCGTTGACTTTCCAGGCCCATTTGAATCTTCGACTTTGTTATAACACGTTGGGTGACGGAGGTACTCAAGTTGTTATACCACGTCAAGTTGCAATCTCATTGTGTCGGTTAATGGCTAATGGCAACGTGATCGACCCTACTTTTACTTTTACACGATTATTTCCTGCGGGAGGATAAGTCGGCTCCACGGCCATCACAAGTCTTTGCGGGCCCAACGTAGCGGTTGGAGGTCAGATCCATACAGATTACCACCCGTTTTTTCCCGGTAGCGGCAATCGTAGACGTTCTAGGTCCTCTTCAATGATACCGATTCACGTTTTTAGCTAGCTGCCGAGGCGACAGCACCATCCCAAGCCGGCAGCGAGACGTTTTTCGAGGGAGTTCTGTTTCTGGACGTTGGAGAACATGACCGAACCACTGCAAACGACGGAGCTGGAGAAAAATGGACATCCGTTCAATATAGCAGCATCGCCTTCTTATTTCGTTTTTAGAGGTTCGCTGTTTCCAGTTTACCGAAGGATTCGTTGCACGCACTAGTGATCAAATACTTCCAGCCTCTTGGTGTCATCAACTCGCAACGACTAGATTTTCCATCCATAAATGAACACGAGGCCAATTGCATCGCCAAAGGAACGGATTTTTGTGTGTGGGCTGATTTCACTGCTGCGAAATGTGCACCAGACAGACTTGCGAGGGCTATGGCTCCATTCTTCATATGCATTGTACCTTCGATGTGTAAAGTATTATTACAGGACTGGAAGTTGATAGCTCCCAGTTTGGTACTGGATGGGGAGAAAGTAAGAATTGTCTTGCTTAAGAACTGTAGCTGTGAGGTAACAACCTAGACAATAGCACGCTCTCACAACGAGACTACACCTTGACGTGGTGTGACGGCTTGCGTGCCTCCATGATCCAACGAGCTATATAGGATGACTTATCTCAAGCCGAAGATCCAATCATGCCTGGAAGGTCAATGGGTAGAGGTCTGACGAAGTAGTCTCCTGGTCCTCCAAGTTGGGGTTGATCTGAGTTAGCAGTTCAGTCGGAAAACCGAGTGGAAGAATAATTACTCCAAGTAGATGGGCTCTCACTCAGCTATTCCCCGCTGCCTTGCGGTCAGGTTCTTGTCAGAACCAAAGGCTTTGGCTGAGAACCCTAATCGTTCTTCTGCTTAGCGGCTGGATTCCCTAGCAGTACCCGTCCACCAAACCCCATGAGTTACACATCCACAAATAATTCCATACTGCATCGGTCGTCGCGCAGGATAATCGGGACCGCGCTGCCCATTGCATCGAGCGCAGCTGGGGTGGGTAGTGATGAGTATGCTACTGCTCAGAGTTCTCAGTCCCCTCTCTTTTATTCAACCTGTCTCTTCTGTCTCCAACCCAATCTGTTTGCCCCTTCTGCCTACCCATAGTATTTCCATTGATAACACGCCCGATACTCGCAAAGGTGCGTTGTCAAGTAGTGTAGTAGGTGGTTTTCAGTCTGTTAGCTCACATTTTCTCAAGCCTCGTCAGCCTCTGCATCTGGGTTCCTTCAATGTGCGCACTTTAATGCAAGCTGGCCAACAGGCGTGTTTGGGTCTGACAGTGGACTCACTTTCGATTGATGTCTGCTGTGTGAGTGAAACACGAATTCAGGATTCGAGTAGAGTAAGTCAACTTGCCGCGCCAAATGTCTCGTCGAGATATTTTCTTCGCAACTCAGTAGACGAAGCAGCTCAAGCTGTGGGTCAACGTGGTGTAGGAATAGTCTTGAGTGAGAAGGCTGAAGCAGCCCTTTTAAATTGGATCCCAGTCAACAATCGCTTGTGTGCCATGAGACTGCAGGGATCAGTCGGCGTCCGAAAGGATAGTAGTGTTAAGCGTAGTTTATTTGTTTTCTCGGCATACGCTCCAACAGACTGCAGCACTGATATAGAGAAAGACGAATTTTACGATAACCTCGTCACTCTTGTTCGGAAGAGCAAGAGCTCTGACATTGTAGTGGTAGCAGGTGACTTTGATGCACAAGTTGGAAACTGAGTGCATCGGAGTCCTGTTTAGGCGGGCGATGCGCCTTGCCTGCACGGCGAACAGACAACGGAGAAAGACTTCTCCAATTCTGTGCAGATAATCATTTATTCCTATCTAGTACAGATTTCCGACACAGTTCGCGTCGCACTGCGACATGGAGCTCTAGCTCTATTGGTACTTTGAGTCAGATTGACCATATTGCAGTAAGCTACCGTTGGCGCGGTTCTGTCCAGAACTGTAGATCATACAGGACCACGTACGTCGAATCGGACCATGCGTTAGTTTTAATGCGATTTTTGCTGCACCTGAATTGCCATCGACGCAGGCCAAAAATCTGATTGGCTGTCGAACGTTTGTCTGATTCGGCTGTTCGCAACAGCTACGAACAGAAACTGTCCGAGGAACTAAGAACTGCGACCAGTAGCAATGTAGACGATCAGTGGGATCAAATTAAGCAGGCTGTGCATTTGGCAGCGAATTTCGCCTGCGGTCCCAGACCTAGTATTCATCAAAAACACTGGATCTTGCAAGCGTCGCTAATTCTAATGGAGCAAAAACGCGAGCTGCCTAACTGCAAGGAAATGAATAAGATGCGTCGGCAGTTGCAGCGTCAGTTGACCATAAGCCTTAGGAATGACCGCGAAAGCTGGTGGGTTAAGGTAGCCGAAGAAATGGAAGTGGCGTCCGCTTCAGGTAACAGTCAAAGACTGTTTAAGCTTATACGCGACAGCGGTGGGCGGCGAACTTCGGTTAGTGAAGTCGTGTGCGATAGGACTGGAGAGCTCATCCATGGTAGACAGGAAAGACTGGACCGTTGGGCAGAACATTTCAAGGATCAGTTTAACTGGCCATACGCTATCGTATCTAGTCCGACG